>MCJB01049826.1:7807-43258 GCA_002018475.1 Nicotiana obtusifolia
AGAGTTAGAGTCCAGTTTTGTCTTTTTTGGTGTTTTGTAGCTCCTCTGGAAAGATTGATGAGTTTTCTGTAGCTCGGCAGCATCATTGTCCCTTGAATGGTCTTCCATTGGCATGAAGCTGGCAGTGATCTGCTTTGTCCAGTTGTGTGGCATGAGACTGGAGTTCCTGGGCAGCATGTTCATGTTGACTGTTAAAGTCTTTTTCTCGACACATGTACTCGACACTTGCTGTTTTTTGATCCAGACTAGTTGCATATTAAGGTCAAGCAGTGGCCTGAAAATGGAGTTTCTGGGCAGCATGTTCATGTTGGCACATATACTCAACACTTGCTGTTTTTTGGTCCTATTCAGTTGCACATTTCCTTGAGGTACTAGTCCAGCTTTCCTTATGATTTTTCCTTCAGAAGCAGCTTTGCTGGCTAGTAGGGCTCTCAATGTTGGAGATTGATCTTTTAAAAACTGTCCTTTGTTTTTGAAACCTCTGTTGATTATGATTTCCTTAGAAGACCATATCATGTTGCTTTCATCCTTTGCTTGTTGCATCTTGCACCATCCTGCATTAACAAAAGAAAATTCATCAGTATGATGTGAGTGAAAATATGTGAAGTACAAGTGGATGAGCTATTGACTAAGGGGCTAGTTCGAAAGAGTCTAAGTCCATGTGTCTTACCTGTGATCTTGGTTCCAAAGAAAGACCGCACCTGGAGGATGTGTGTTGATTGCCGAGCTGTCAACAAGGTAACGGTAAAGTATCGTCATCCTATCCCTAGGTTAGATGACATGCTAGATGAGTTATGTGGCTCAAGTGTGTTTTCGGAGATTGATCTTAGGTCCGGTTACGACCAAATCCATATGAAACCGGGTGATGAGTGGAAAACTGCATTCAAGACCAAATTTGGTCTATATGAATGGTTGGTGTGCCTTTTGGTCTCTCCAATACACCTAGTACGTTCATGCGACTAATGAATCATGTACTTAAACCGTTTATTAATAAGTTTGTGGTCGTCTACTTTGATGATATCCTGATTTATAGTAGAAGTTTAGATGACCATGTTGATCACTTAAGGCAAGTGCTTGAAGTGTTGAGAGCCGAAAAGTTATGTGTTAGAAGTTTGCTTTTTGTGTAGAGAAAGTTGAATTTCTGGATATTTGTTGTAAGTGTTAAAGGTGGTGAAGTAGATGAATTTAAGGTAGAAGCTATTAAGGACTGGCCTACTCCTACTACTGTTTCACATGTTTGAAGTTTCCATGAACTAGCAAGTTTCTACAGGCGCTTTGTTAAAGACTTTAGCACCATAGCAATACCACTCACAGAGTGGGTGAGAAAAGACACGCCTTTTGTGTGGGGGGGAGCCGCAAGAGGGTGCCTTCCAAGAGTTGAAACGTAGGCTTAGTTCTGCCCCATTGTTACAATTACCTGATTTCAGTAAGGCGTTTGAAATTGAGTGTGACGCCTCAGGGGTGGAAATTAGAGGTGTTCTTATGCAAGATGGGAAGCCTATTGCCTATTTTAGTGAGAAGTTGAAGGGGGCTGCCTTGAATTACTCTACGTACGACAAAGAGTATGCCTTCGTAAGAGCTTTAGCTCATTGGCAACATTATCTATGGCCTAAGGAATTCATAATTAGGAGTGATTATGAGTCACTCAAACATCTTAGAGGTCAAGAGAAACTAAATAAATGACATGCCAAGTGGGTAGAGTTCATTGAGAGTTTCCCTTATGTGATTCATTACAAGAAAGAAAAGGAGAATGTAGTAGCTGACGCACTAGAGGAAGTTTGCTTTGGCTATCACGTTAGCATCTAGGTTGATGGTTTTTGAGAGTATTAAGTCTATGTATGAGCATGACCCTAAATTTAAGAGTGTGTGCGATGCCATAACTAGTGGGCAGCGGGTTGAGAAGTATCAGTGGCATGATGGGTACCTTTTTAAGAAGGGGAGAGTTTGCATACCCGAGTCCTCGTGGCGAGAGTTGTTGGTATGTGAGGCGCATTGTGGGGGCTTGATGGGACACTTTGGGCTGGATAAGACTTTAACTATATTAGGGGAACAGTTCTATTTCCTAAGATGAGTCGAGATGTCGAGAGAGTATGTGGAGCGTGTTTTGAGTGTAAAAGAGCTAAGTCTAGGTCTAATAATCATGGATTGTATACTCCCTTACCCGTTCATACTAGCCCTTGGGTAGATGTTTCGATGGATTTTTTGATGGGGCTACCTCGATCTAGGGGTGGTCATGATAGCATCTTTGTGGTTGTAGATAGATTTTCTAAGATGGCTCACTTCATTCCCTGTAAAAAATATGATGATGCACAACATGTTGCTTCTTTGTTCATTACTAATGTGCTAAAGTTGCATGGTGTGCCTCGAACTATTATTAGTGATAGGGATGCTAAGTTTTTGAGTCACTTTTGGAAGTGTTTGTGGGGTGCTCTTGGCACCAAATTGTTGTTTTCTACATCACATCATCCACAGACTGACGGTCAAACTGAGGTTGTTAATCGCACCTTAGGGAGCTCTTCTCCGAGCTTTGACCAAAGGGAAGTCCAGCACTTGGGCTGACCGATTACCTATTATGTAGTTTGCATATAATAGAACTGTTTATCGAATGACTAGCATTACTCTATTTGAATGTGTTTATGGTTTTAATACTTTGATACCACTTGATCTTGTTCCTTTGCCGAGAGATGCAATTATTAGCATTTATGGAGAAAACCGGGCAGCCGCGTTGCTCGAATTGCGTGCTAAGGTGAGGAAAACTTTGGAGGATGCTTATGAAAAGGTAGAGGTCAAGAAGAATAAAGAAAGAAAAAAGCTGGACTTAAAGAGAGGTGACTGGGTTCGGGTGCACTTCCGCAAGGAACGATTTCCGAACCATAGGAAAGGGAAGTTGGCTCCGCGAGGAGATGGAACATTTCAAGTGTTGCAAAAGATCATTAATAATGCTTATGTCATATATCTGCCTGATGATTATGCTGTTTCTAAGACATTCAATGTTACTGACTTGACTCCTTGTGTTGCTTTGAAACATGAAGAAGGTTCGATTTCGGGGACGAAATCTTCGGGAGGATGATGCAGGTCAACCTGATCATGATACGTTCAAGCCTTCAAGACCATTCACGAGAAGTCAAGCTAAAGAGCTTCATGATGCATATTTGATGGTGAAGAAGAGCCAAGCGTTTCTAAGCAAATTGTGATGTTTGGCGTGTCATGCTTGTTACTGTGTTGAGATTATTGTGTAGCTATGGAAGACATTAATTCTTAGTTATTTGGGGTCCTGCGTGACCGTCGAATTACTTAGCCATTTGTGGCCTTTTTTTGTTAGTTATTTGTTTTCTAGTTAACTTAGGACAAGGCTCATTCTATATAAGCCTAAACACTTCATATAATTTTGGTACCTTACATTATTTTGAGAATAGAAAATCGGCAGCCTATTGCTCCCAAAAACGTATGACTTATAACTTGTCCAATTTTGGTGTGATTCAAAATTGAACTCGTTCCTTGTTTGATCGAATAATTTGCAAGACAATCGTTGTCTTGAGGATTGTTTGTATAGTATAGGTACTCCTTGATTTCATCAAGAAGGTAAGTAGACTAGTTCCTACTTGTTGTCTTAATAATTCATAGAGCGTCTTGCTTCTATCTTTTGTTTTCTTGTTTTCACGTTTAGTATTGCATCAGGGGATGCCTTGAGTAGAAAGGCTAAGAGTATGGGTAGTTTGGCATTCATTTCAGCGGAATAGAGGCCATTAACTTTGGACATTCAGTCCTAGGAAAATAGACATGTGGTTGATATTTCCGAGCCCAGTCGAGTTCTTCATTGTTCGAGCAGATCAAAGCTCGTCAGTACGACGATCCACACTTGTTGGTTCATAGGGAGACGACACTACACGGTGGTGTCGAGGAGGTTACTATCAGTGATTATGGTGCTCTACGTCTCCAGGGTCGTCTATGTGTTCCTAATGTTGTTTTATGAGGGTGAAGATTCTATAGGAGGCACACAGTTCTTAGTATTGTATTCATACGGGTGCTATGAAGATGTATCGCGACCTGACACGGCATTATTGGTGGCGGCAGATGAAGAAGGACATAGTTGAGTATGGAGTGAGATGCCTAAATTTCCAGCATGTTAAGTATGAGCACCAGAGGCCAGGTGACCTACTCCAACAGATGGTTAAATATGAATGGAAATAGGAGCGCATCACTATGGACTTCGCAGTTGGGCTACCGCGGACTTTGAAGAAGTTTGATGCAGTTTGGGTCATTGTCGACGGGTTAACCAAGCCGGCACACTTTATTCCGGTGGTGACTACGTACTCCTCAGAGAGATTGGCCATGATTTGTATTCAGGAGATTGTTCGGTTGCATGGTGTGCCTGTTTCTATCATTTCAAATAAAGGCCCTCAGTTCATTTCGCACTTCTGGAGAGCAGTTCAGAGCAAGTTAGGTACCCGGGTAGAGCTCAGCACAGCCTTTCATCCGTAGACCGACGGACAGTCAGAGCGGACGGTTCAGATCTTGGAGGATATGCTCAGAGCATGCGTGATTGACTTCGGAGGGCAGTGTAATCGATTCTTGCCTTTGGCTGAGTTTTCTTATAACAACAGTTATCAGTCCAACATTGAGATGGTTCCATTTGAGGCTTTTTATGGTCGGCGATGTTGTTCACCCATCAGATGGTTTGAGCCCGACGAGGCTAGGTTATATGGTACTGATTTAATGAAGGATGCCTTGGAGAAAATAAAGTTGATTTAGGAGCGATTTCGCACAGCACAGTCCAGAAAGTAGAGGTACACGGATCAGAAGGCGCGTGATTTATCATTTATGGCGGCCGAGTAGGTATTCTTGAAAGTCTCGTTCGATGAAGGGAATCCTGATATTCGAGAAGAAGGGCAAGTTGAGCCCAAGGTTTATAGGTCCATTTGAGGTGTTGAGGCGAGTTTGGGAGGTTGCTTATGAGCTTGCATTGCCTCCCAATCTATCGGGAGTTCATCCGATCTTCCACGTGTCTATGCTCCGGAAGTATCATGCTGATAGGTCTCATGTGTTAGACTACAACACGTTTCAGCTAGACGAGAGCCTGGGTTGTGAGGAGGAGCCGGTTGCCATTGTTGACAGGAAGGTTTGCCAGTTGAGGTCTAAGAAGATTTCTATGGTACAGATTCATTAGAGGGGTCAACCAGTCGAGGAGGCGACTTGGGAGTTCGAGGAGGACATGCATAGTAGATATCCATACCTATTCAGCACTCCAAGTATGATTCTAGACACATTCGAGGACGAATATTTATTTAAGAGGTGGAGAATGTAATGACCCGACCGGTCATTTTTCTTTCCAGATCCCCCTTCCCCTAAATAAGACTCTCTGTATGTGCTTTTACTTTTTTATGACTTGCAAGGATGTTAGTTCGGGGTGGGAAGTGTTTGGGTTGAAATCAGAACTCTTAGTTCCTTAATAATGGCTTATAATGGTTAAGTTTGACTTGAGTCAACATTTTGAGTAAACGATCTCGGAACCGGGATTTGACGGAACCAATAGGTTTGTATGATTATTTTGGACTTGGGCGTATGTTCAGATTGGGTTTCAGATAACTCGGGAGCATTTCGGTGCTTAATACTGAAAGCTTGCGCATTGAAGGTTTTCAAGTTCTTTAAGTTTGGTTCGGAATAGGTTTTGATGTTATCGAGGTCCGTTTGGGATTTTGAGCCTAGTAATAGTTATGTATGGTAATTTATGACTTGTACACAAAATTTGGTGTCATTCTGAGTAGTCTAAGTATGTTTCGCCGTGTTCGGAGCTAGTTGAGAAGTTTAAAGTTCATAAGTTGATTCAATTAGGTTTTGGGGTGCAATTCTTAGTTTCGTTGTTGTTTTACATGTTCCGAGGGTTCGAGCAGGTCTGTACTATGTTTATGGACTTGTGGGTGTATTTGGACGGGGTCCCAGGTGGCTCGGATGTGTTTCGGACCGTTCGGAGCTAAGTCGAAAACACCAGAAATTGCTGTTCTGCTTTCCTTCTTCGCGAACACGGAGAAGTGGTCGCGTTCGCGATGAAGGAATGAGACTTGGTGACCTTTTTCCCTATGCATTCGCGAGATGGGGACTGAATTAGCAGGGTTCTGGGCCACTGGCCTTCACGTTCGCGCTCAGGCATTTGCGTTCGCAAAGTGTGAGGCCAGCTAGGGAGGGTGATCAATCGATGGTCTTCACGTTCACGTTGAGGCCGCCGCGTTCGTGATGGCCAGGCCAGCTAAGCCTTCGCGTTCGTAGGGCTGATCGCGTTCGCAAAGGGCATTTTTCCCGGGATTGGCATTTTGCCTTCGCGATCGCGGGTGCCCTATCACGATAGCGAAGAAGGAACCACTGAGCAGAAAATATTTTAATGACGGGACTTAGACCTATCTTTCCCATTTCTCACTTGTCTGGTCCGAATTTGGAGCTTCTTGGAGAGGGTTTTCATCAAGCATCGTAAGGTGAGTAATTTCAACCTAATATAAGTTAAATACATAGATAAATGGTAGATTTTAACTGGTAAAATGTGAAAATTTTTGGAGTTTGTTGAAAAACCTAAATTTTGATAAAAATGGGATTAGACCACGAAAACGATTATGGAATTGGGTAGAAATTATATATTTGAGTTCGTGAAGTTATGGGTAACATTTGTCTTTGAAAATTTTCGAAATCCGGGTGGCGTGTTGAATTTTAGGAATCTTCCAATTTGGGTTGAGTAATTACTCTAATACCTAAATTATAAACTTGTGAGTGTATATGATTAATTTATATAACATTTGGCTAGCTTCGGATTGTTCAGCACCAACTTGAGGCTTTATAATGAATTTGTGGGCCGGAAAGTGAGCTTTGGGACGAGGTAAGTCTCTTGCCTAACCTTGTAAGAGGGAATTTACCCCATGGATGTTTTAAATTACTATTTACTTCTAATTATGGGTGCTACGTACGCACGAAGTGACGATAGTCCATGCATAACTACAAATCATGCTTATGTCCGGGTAGTTTTTGGACCCTATCATGAAATACTTGTATTATTTGCACTCTACTTGTTAATTTAAATGCTTAAAATATATTGAAACTTGATTAAGGATTCGTAAAGACTGAACTTCACTTGCTTTTTTGGCGGGTTACTTGACCATTGATAGAAATTGTGCTACTTGTCTATTAATCTTGTGATAACCTTTAAATCTGATGTTCGTAGAGTATTTTCTCTTCTTGTGGAGCGGGCCGAACGCCTCGACAATATAATAAATGCATCTATGGTTCGTATCGGTCGACCCTCGGCAACGTACGTATTATTCTGGATCTGGCCATACAACCCCGGCATAAATCGTGTGTGATAATGCTCGGAGTCCAATTTTACTTGATATTACTTCCATGACTTGATAAATTATAGTTTACTTGATGGCCCGTATTTGTTGAAGCTAGTATGTGCTAATTGGATATTTTTAATTGACTTTTAGTTAAAGAATCACATATTTACTATTTGTTATTGCGTTATTATTATTGATGTATTCCATGTCTATTAGAATTCTCATACTTTATTTATTGGCCCATAATAAGTTTCAATGTTGACCCCTAGTCACTACTTCTTTGAGGTTAGACTAGATACTCTGGGTATATGTTCTTTATGTACTCACGCTACACTTCTGCACCAATCATGTTGGATCTGAGGCAGGTGCATCTGGCAGTTGTTCAGGCGTGCACCCTTGTTTCCCAAGGCATAGTGGTGAGCTACTCTCTGTGCCCGTTCTGTAGCACCCACAATCTCTCTTTTGTATTTACTTTCTGTCTCTCTTATTCCAGACAGTAGTATACGTGGTTTGTATATTCTACTAGTTGCTCATACACTTGTGACACCGGGTATCGGGAGTATTCTAGTAGACACCTTATGGTTTTGAGTATTAATTTCACCGTATTTACTCTCTTATTAATTTAAGCTTTATCTTGCTAGAATTTCTCATTATTCATTTAATTAATAAATAAAAATCAATTCTTTAAAATTATTAAAAAGGAACAAATACACGACTCCATTGGCTTGCCAATCGACAATATTGGGCGCCATCACGGCCTATGGGAAAAATTGGATCGTGACAATAATGACAAGAGATAGATAATTTTGTGATTTCAACGTTATAGCGGGTAAAGATTAATGTTCAGACATAAAATTAATCTGTCAATTGAGATATCGAGCCTATGATGAATTTGATATTATTTTTAACTTAAAAATTTTCAACAGTTAACTATAAATTATTGAATACACTAGTACCTACTATTTTTTTTCCGTGATCATTAATCACAACACTATTCGAAATAAGTGATAAACAAGAATAACAAAATATATTCATTTAATTACATACACTACATGTATACATATAAATATTCACACCTTAAGGATGACTTGTCCTAATTTAATAGGTCTATATTAATGTTTATGTAGTACGGAGAAGGGCCAACTGCATAGTAATAATATATTTATTTTTTGATGCTATAGTTTGACCTATGGCATCTTGTTCACTACTTTGCAGGAGTAATTGGTCAAAGTAAGTAATATTAATGGTCATCTAATCATTTGTTAAGGCGACATTTGATATTACTTTTCAAACTGGAGGAAAAAGCAAGAAAAGTCAAATTTAGTCAAAATCATTATTTAATTACTAAATTTTTTTTAGTAATTACAAAAGGAATAAATGAAAAATGTCAAATGAATTTCAAAATCAAATGATAAAATATAACTATTTGGATATAAATATAGTATTTGATTCATACATCTATCAAGTTAATAATTTTATTTTTAATTTTATAGAATCTTAAAATAATTTACATGTGTCTGAATATTACTTTTATAATTTGATTGGATCTCCTATGCTTCGTGCTAATAATTGATGTAACTACTTACTAAAAGATCAACACTACTAACTTCAAAATCATGTCATATCTCTACTATAAAAGGAAAAGCTATCAAACATTTATAAGCACTTCTATAGAGAAAAAAGTAGTTACAAGCAAAATAAATAATTGTTTAAGATGGCAAAACCAAATAATTATATGGGGTACATCTTTGTTGTCCTTTTTGTTCTTTTTTCTCCATTAACTCTAGCAACACTAGAACCATTATCTGCACCAAAGCTATCATCTGCATCAGAAGCAACATCATCAATAATGTCATTAAAATTGTCTGTTGCAAGTCGTAGCACTCGTGTGTCTGTTTCAGGTAACTTAGTTGTAAGGAATTTTTACTTCTTTATATTATTATTAATGTCCTTGTATTAATAGAAAATATATTTTCAACTCGAAATGCGTAGGTATAACTAAACGTATACATAATTATGACTGTATTTAATATTCAAAATCACATACACATTTGGAATGTTTAAATTTGACATTTGGATGTTAGAATTTCTGATAGTTTTAAAAAATTTATTTTTACGTCAAATGATTAAAAGCTTCTAGGTATAATTATTTTATAATATAAATTTTGGTTTCCAAATACATACTCTCTCGTTGATTCGGATTGGCTCATAATGTTTTCTTTTATTATATGAGAAGTCTTTATGATAAAAATTTTAATATTTTGATAAATGAGGAATATTTATTTTGACAATTGCAGGTTGCTTTGGATTATGTAAGAAATTCAAATGTTGCAACTGCCAGGCCGAGTTTCCGTATCTATGCATCTCATGTTGTTGAGAATAAAAATAGCATAAATCATGTTTTTGTACCATGATGTGGTTAACAGCTAATGCACTTATATTAAAAGTGGTCAATAAAATTATTATATGCATTTGAAGGGTTCATTTAATAAAATCAAAGCAATGAATGATTATCATATTCATTCTAAAAGAGTTACATTTGCACATTTTCTTTTTCGTTTTTTCTCTTACTTTCATTTCCCTCGTACTTATGTCGAGGTTTTCAGGAGAACGAAAGATATAAAAGACATTAAAAAATTCAAAAAAAGATAGATAGAATGACATAAAATTTCGGGGAAATTGGACTTAACATAACAAAGAGAGCTTTCCGTTACAAATAACGAAAACAAGAAATCACAATAAAATAAGATAAAGAAAGAGAGAAAGGAACTAATTGAAATAATTTGTTGCAACATATTTTGTTCTTCAATTTATGTTACGACCTGCAATTTCCAACCTCGGGACTGTGATGTCGCCTAATATTCAATTGCTAGGCAAGACGATGTTAATAAAGAAATTAATCAATTTTTAGCAATTAACTCGAGAAATGACAAGAAACGAGAAATAAACTGCAAATCTAACATATTGCGAATATAAAATACGTGATACTAACTACTCCCGAAAATTCAAAGTCACGTGTACAGGAGCAACTAGAAGTCTACAAACATGGTCTAAAATAAATACAACTGTTCGAAAAAAGATAAACAGTAAAGACAGGAAATGGAAGGGGACTTCAAGGTCTGCGAATGACGACAGATATATCTCGAGTCTCTGTATGAAAGTGATCTGAGTCGACGTACCTCTAAGCACCGCTAGGACCGATACCAATATCTACACAAGAAGTGCAAAAGTCTAGTATGAGTACCACCGACCCAATGTACTCCGTATGTGTCGAGCCTAGACGAGGTAGTAACGAGGCTATGACAAGACACCTAACAAAAATCCCGTACAAATATCTATAAAGTAGCAAAATAACAATATATGATAATGAATTCAAATAAGACACAAAAATACCCTTTGTGCTTCTCTCTCTTCCTCACCAAGCAACAATTCATATTCAAATAATAAAAATCAAGGCGGGAAAATAATTTTACTTCAAATATAGTGCCACGATATCAAACTCAACTTTCAAAATATACAACATCTTTGAAGTAAATAATAAATACAAAACGAATAATTAAAGACGTAATAATCTAACCAAAGCATGGATAACATAATTAACAAAACATTTACTATAAAGAAATAATTTTCACGTGCATGCTTTAACCCAATGACAACGCATAAATACTCGTCACCTCACATATACGTTGTCTTTGCACATAAAACACGTAGCAAATAGAACAACAAGTCCTAATCCCTCAAGTCAAGGTTAACCACGATGCTTACCTCACTCCACCAATCAAAGCAATCAACTAACCATGGCCTTTCCTTTCAAACAAGCCTCCAAACCAAACAAATCTAGCGAATTATCGATCAAAAATGATTCAAAATAAGCTTTAGAAAATACCCATTAATGAAAGAGGTTCAATTTTGATCATTTTTGAAAAAGTTAACCCTGGCCCATTTGGTCAAAACCCGAGGTTCGGAACAAAACCAGATTATCCATTTACCCCCGAGCCCAAATATGTGATTTGTTTTGAAATTCGACCTTAATTTGAGGTCTAAATCTCAAATTTACGAAAATCCCCAATTCTATCCAAATCCCTAATTTCTACCATGAAAATCCTAAATTTGATGTTAAATCTCATGAATTGTAATAGGGAATTCCAAATAAATGGATTAAAGCCACGTAGCAATGAATTTGGGAAGAAAATTCTATTGGAAAATCGCCTCTAGAGTGTTTAGGGTTGAGAAATGGTGTAAAATGAGCAAAGTCCCAGTTTTTCCCTCTTTTACCCAGCTGCAGATGTCGCAATTGCAAACATTGCAATTGCGAGCATCGCAAATGCGAGACATGGGTCGCAAATGCGAACCCTGTGCAAAAATCGCAAATGCGACAAATAGATCGCTAATGGGAATAATCAGCCTTTGCAATTGCGGCCAATATCTTCGTAGTTGTGAAGAAGTCCTATTTTGCTAGGCATCGCAAATGCGACGAAGTGATCGCTAAAGCGACCATGTGCTGTTCGCATTTGCGGACCATTTCCTCACAAATGCGAGGTTACCCAGTCCTAGGCCATGCTCGCAAATGCAAACTATTGTTCGCAAAAGCGAGGCTAGCAAATACGGGTCAGATCTGCATCAGAACACCAGAGCTGAATGAACACCAGCTGAATTCAACCATCCATACTCATCTTAAATACGTCTGAAACTCACCCGAGCCCCTCAGGCTCTAAACCAAACATGCAAAATTATAATAACATCATGCAAACTCGTTCTCGCAATCAAAACACTAAAATAACACCTAGAACTACGAATCAGACATTAAAATACATGAAAGTTTCAAAGAAATTCAGAACCGAGCGTCCGAATCCTATCAAATCAACTCCATTTTGCACCAAATTTTGCAGATATGTTTTGAATAGTAAAATGGACCTATTTCAAGTTTCGGAACAAAAATCCAAACCCGGTAGCAATTAAGTCAACCTACCGCCAAATCTAGAAAATCTTTAAACCTTCAAGTTACTAGTTTTCAATAAATCACGTCAAATTAAGTTAGGGACGTCCGAATTCGATTCCGAGCATACGCCCAAGTCCAAAATTAGGATACGGACCCACGGAGATCGTCAAAATATTGATCTGGGACACAAAATATTGACCGTGGTCAAGTTATGTCAGTTTTAAAGCTAAAATTCATGTTTTCTTCAATTTTTCATGTAAAATCTTTGCAGAAAAAGATACGGACTGCGCACGCAAATAAAAAAAATACTACACGGAGCTAATCAAGGTCTCAGAACATGTAATAAGAGCTAGAACTTAAAATGGCCTATCAGGTTACCATATTCTCCACCTCTAAAATAAACGTCCGTCCTCGAAAGGGCATAGAAAGGTACCTGGACTAGTGAAAAGGTAGGGGTATCTACTCCGCATATTGGACTCAGACTCCCACGTAGCTGCCTTAATCAGCTGACCTCTCCACTGCACTTTAACAAAAGGATAACTCTGACCTTCCGGACCTGCAATACTAGAATAGCCACCGGCTCCTCCTCATAAGTCAAATCCTTGTCTAATTGGACTGAGCTGAAATCTAATACACGGGACGGATCACCATGATATTTCCAGAGCATGGAAACATGGAACACCGGGTGAACTGCTGATAATCTAGGTGGCAATGCAAGCTTGTAGCCACCTCAACAACTCTCTCAAGGATTTCAAAGGGTCCGACATACATAGGGCTCAACTTGCCCTTCTTCCCGAACCTCATCACACCCTTCACGGGTGACTTCCAGAGCAAAACCCTCCCTCCAACCATGCATGTAACATCACAAACTCTCCGATCGGCATAACTCTTCTGCCTAGATTGTGTTGTACGAAGCCGATCCTGAATCATCTTGACCTTTTCCAAGGTATCTTGAACCAAGTGTTTACCCAGCAATCGAGCCGCTCCCGGCTCAAACGAACGAACTGGAGAATGACACCGCCTCCCACATAAGGCCTCATAAGAAGCCATCTGAATACTCGATTGGTAGCTGTTGTTGTAGGCAAGCTTCACGAGCGGTAAGAATTGATTCCAAGAACCCACGAAATCCATAACACAGGTGCGAAGACTATCCTCCAATATCTGAATGGTTCGCTCGGACTGCCTGTCCTTCTGGAGGTTAAATGTTGTACTCAACTAAACTCATGTGCCTAACTCAAGTTGTATGACCATCCAGAAATGCGATGTAAACTGTGTGCCTTGATCAGAAATAATGGACACCGGCACACCGTGACGACGAAGAATCTCGCGGATATAGATCTCAACTAGCCGCTCGGAAGAATAGGTAGCTGCCACCGAAATGAAATGCGCCGACTTGGTCAACCTATCCACAATGACCCATACTGCGTCAAATTTCTTCAAAGTCTGTGGAAGCCGAACAATGAAATCTATGGTAATATGCTCTCACTTTCACTCGAGAATCTGAAGTCTCTAAACCAAACCGCTAGCCTCTAATGCTCGTACTTCACCTCCTGGAAATTCAAACACCGAGCCGCATACGCAACTATATCTTTCTTCATTCTTCTCCACCAGTAATGCTGCCTCAAATTCTGATACATCTTGACGGCACCCGAATGAATGGAATACGGCGAACTGTGGGCCTCCTAAATAATCAAATTACGAAGTCCATTACATTGGGCACACAAATCCGACCTTGCATCTGCAACACCTCATCATCTCCAATAAAAACCTTCTTGGCATCACTGTGCTGCATCGTGTCCTTAAGGAAGAGCAAACGGGGGTCATCACACTGACGCTCTCTGATGCACTCATACAAAGAAGATTGAGAAACCATGCAAGCAAGAACCCGACTAGGCTCCGAAATATTGGACCTCACGAACTGATTGTCCAAGGCCTGAACATATAATGCTAGCGGTCTCTCACCAACTGGAATATATGGAAGGCTACCCATGTTCACAGTCTTTCTACTCAAGGCACCGGCCACCACATTGGCCTTCCCGAGATGATACAAAATGGTAATATTATAGTCATTTAATAGCTCTAACCACCTCCGCTGCCTCAAGTTGAGATCCTTTTGCTTAAACAAGTACTGTAGACTCCGATGATCTGTGAATACCTCACACGACACACCGTAGAGGTAATGCATCAAAATCTTCAATGCATGAACAATAGCTGCCAACTCTATGTCATGAACAAAGTAATTCTTCTCATGAACCTTCAACTACCTAGATGTGTATACAATCACCCTGCCATCCCTGCATAAATACTGCACCAAGCCATATACGCGATGCATCACAATACACAGTGTAGGACCCAAACCCATAGGCAACACCAACATCAAAGCTGTAGTCTAAGCAGTCTTGAGCTTCTAAAAACTCAACTCGCACTCATCGGACCTCCTAAAAAGAGCACCTTTCTGGGTCAATCTTGTCAATGAGGCAGCCATAGATGAAAATCCCTCCAAAAACCGGCGATAAAAACCCGCAAAACCCAAGAAGCTCCGAATCTCTGTAGCTGAAATAGGTCTAGACCAGTTATGAACTGCCTTAAACTTTTTAGGATCCACTTTAATGCCCTCGGCAGATACAACATGCCCCAAAAAGGAAACCGAGTCCAACAAAAACTCACACTTTGAAAACTTGGCCTATAACTGACTATCTCTCGGAGTCTGAAGTACAATCTGAAGTTGCTGCACATAATTCTCTCGACTATGGGAGTAGATCAAAATATCATTAATGAAGATGATCACAAAAGAATCCAAATAGGGCTTAAATACCCGATTCATCACATCCATAAGTGATGCTAGGGCATTTGTCAAGCCAAATGATATCGCTAGGAACTCATAATGCCCATACCGAGTCCGGAAAGCTTTCTTAGGGACATCCGATGCCCTAATCTTCAATTGATTGTAGCTAAATCTCAAATAGATCTTCGAAAACACTTTGGCACCCTGAAGCTAATCAAATAAGTCATCAATCCTCGGCAACGGATACTTGTTATTGATAGTGACTTTGTTCTTCTGCCGATAATATATACACATCCTCATTGAACCATCCTTGTTCTTCACGAACAACACTAGTGCACCCTAGGACGAGACACTAGGCCCTATGATTCCTTTATCAAGTAAATCCTGAAATTGCTCCTTCAGTTCCTTCAACTCAGGTAGGGCCATACGGTATGGTGGAATAGAAACGGGCTAGGTTCCTAGAGCCAAGTCAATACAGAAGTCGATATCTCTAGGGGGTGGAGTCCCCAGCAAATCTGCAGGAAACACCTCTCGAAATTTACGCCCCACTGGTACTGAATCCATGGAAGGAACCTCCGCAGTAAAATCTCAAATATAATCCAAAAAAGCTAGACATCCCTTCTCGACTGTACGCTGACCCTTCACATAAGAAATAACCCTACTATTAGAATGACAAGGAGTCCTTCTCCACTCTAATCGAGGCAACCCCGGCATGGCTAAGGTCACCGTCTTGGCGTGACAATCCAATGTAGAATGATAAGATGACAGCCAATCCATGCCCAAAATAATGTCAAAGTCCACCATATCAAGAAGTAGGAGATCTACACTAGTCTCAAGGCTCCCGATAGAAATCACACATGAGCGATAAACATAATCTACAACAATAGAATATCTCACAGGCGTGAACACATATACAGGAGCACTCAAGGAATAATGAGGCATAAGCAGATATAAAAGCAAAATAGGATGACATGTACGAATAAATAGATCTAGGATCAAATAAGACTGAAGCATCTCTATGGCAAACTAGAACAATACGTGTGATGACAGTGTCAGATGACTCCACCTCAAGTCTAGTTGGAAATGCATAAAACGAGGTTGGGCCCTACCAGGATAACCTCCTCTTCTCGAATGGCCTCTAGTTGGCTGGCGTCCACCTCTAATGGCCTAACCTCCACCTTTAATGGCTTGACCTCAACCTCTGGCAGCTTGCCCCCCGCCTCTAGCTGGCTGAGTGGGCGCTGATGCAACCGGTGCCGGTACCATGGCACGAGAACTCTTTTGTGGAATATCTCCCTGTAACCTAAGGAAAAATCTAAAAACGTGCCTTAGATCTCCACAAGTATAAAATGCCCTCGGTTGTTGTGACTGCTGACCCTGGAACTGGCCCTGTCAACTTGGATAACCTGCCAAATAACTATGGATCAGAGGTGCACTAGTAGGAGCTGATGGTGCACTATAGGCTAGCTGCCCAGGATGAGACACATAAGAACCGCGACTACTCGAAGCACCGTAGGATGCCTGAAGCGCTAACAAAAACAGCCTAGGAGTATGGCCTCTGCCAAAAGAACCTCTACCTCCAGATGAGGCATCACTGAAGCTACTGAAATATCGGGGCCTCTTCTCAAATTTCACTCCTCTATCCTGACCACGAACCATCTCGATCCGTCTAGCAATCTCTACGGCCCTCTAGAAAGAAATATCGTCCCCAGTCTCCTTGGCAATCTGTAGCCTAATACCGAAAGTAATTCCGTAAATTAATCTCCCTACACTCTCCCTCTCAGTAGGGAGTAAGATAACTGCATGGCGAGCTAGGTCCACAAATCGGGTCTCATACTGGGTAACACTCATGCTACCATGTTAAAGGCACTTAAACTGCCTGTGATACTCCTCTCTTAGAGTCAAAGGAATAAACTTCTCCAGAAATAGCTGCTAAAACTGATCCCAGGTAAGTGGAGGTAAACCAGCTGGTCTGCTTCGCTCAAAATCATGCCACTACCTCTTGGCATAACCGGTCATCTGGAACACTGCAAAATCGACCCCATTGATCTAAATAATACCCATGCTGCACAACATCTCGTGGCAACGGTCTAAGTAATCATGTGGGTCCTTAGAGGGTGCACCATTGAAGTGAATAGGGAAGAGGTTTGTGAACTTATCCAATCTCATCAATCCCTCAGAAGACATAGCGAGCCTCTCTCCGGTCTGTGCAACAACAATAGAGTAAACAACCCCAACTGGCTGGACTACTGGACTCTAATATATGGGAGCCATCTGCTCCGGAGTGTGAGTAACGGCAGTCTGTGCTCCTCTCCCATCCTGAGAGACAGTTGGTGCCACCGAAAATGCGTCGGACTGGGCCACACTCTCCATAAGTCCTACTAAACGGACTAGAACGTCCTAAAGAAGGGGAGTGGCTATAAATCCCTCCAGTACCTGAGAGGATCCAGCTGGTGCAGTTTGAGCTTGGATCTACTCCTCATGATCAATCTAAGGCTCCACTATGTGTGTTGTTGCTCAAGCTCTAGGCTGAGCTCTACCTCTACCTCGCCCTCTGGCTCGACCTTAGCCTCGGGGTCTACCTCTGGTAGTGGCTGCAACAGGGAGCTCTGGCTCCTGTCCAACTTACATGTTGTGCGAGTTCTCACCATCTATGAGAGAACAAGAGTAGAATGGTTCAAACTTTAATAATGGAAATAAATCGCACGATAGAGAAAGAAAGAAGTGAAATTTTCCTAAATCCTTATAACTTCTAGAAGATAAGTACAAACGTCTCCGTACCGTTCCTCCAAACTCTACCAAGCTTGCTCATGACTCTTGAGACCTAAGAAAGCTAGGGCTCTAGTACCAATTTCTCATGACCCGGAATCTCAACATCGGGACTGTGATGGCGCCTAACATCCACTTGCTAGGAAAGACGACGTTAATAAAGAAATTAACCAATTTTTAGCAATCAACACAAGTAATGACAATAAACGAGAAATAAACTCCAAATCTAACACATCGCGAATATAAACAACGTGATACTAACTACTACAAGAAATCCGAAATCATGAGTACATGAGAGACTAGAATTCTACAAACATAATCTTAAATAAATACAATTCTTTGAAAAAAGATAAATAGTAAAGATAGGAAATTGAGGGGGACTTCAAGGTGTGCGAACGCCAGCAAATCTACCTCGAGTCTTTGTATGAAATCCATCCGAGCCAACACATCTCTAAGCACCACTGAGACTGATGCCTGTATCTGCATAAGAAATGCAGAAGTGTCATATGAGTACAACCGACCCAATGTACTCCGTAAGTATCGAGCCAAATCTCGACGAGGTACCTAAAAACCATGTACAAATATATATAAAGCAGCAAAATAACTAGAAGAACGATAAAATATTAACTGTGAGGGGACATGCGAAAGGGGAGAATATCATAAAAATGGCAAGTATGATATCGTGAAATAACATCTTCCTGATTAAGGAACAATATAACCAAGTAAATCACCAAAATTGGAAATCAGATAAAGCAATAATATGGAAATGATTGGCACGGCATTACCCTTTGTGCTTTTACTCTCGTCCTCACCATGTAATATCATGAATATAACGGCACGACATCGCCCTTCGTGCTTTTACACACCGGCACGGCAACACCCTTCAGGATTTTACTCTCAAATGACTCAATTTATGATAATGAATTCAAATAAGGCACATAAATACCCTTCGTGCTTCTCTCTCTTCCTCACCAAGCAATAATTCAAATCCGAATAATAAAAATCAAGGCAGGAAAACAATTTCACTTCTAATATAGTGCTATGATATCAAAATCAATTTTCAAAATATACAAAATCATTGAAGTAAACAATAAATACGAAATGAATAATTTAAAGTAATAATCTAACATAAGCATAGATAACATGATTAACAAACAATTTAATATAAAGAAACAATTTCCACCGGCATACTTTAACCCAATGACAACGCATAGATACTCGTCACCTCACATATACGTTGTCCCAACACATAAAACACGTAGCAAATAGACCAACAAGTCCTAATCCCTCAAGTCAAGGTTAACCACAACACTTACCTCACTCAATGAATCAAAGCAATCAACAAACCATGGCCTTGCCTTTCGAAAAAGCCTTCAGCCCAACCAAATCTAGCAAATTATCGATCAAATGATTCAAAATAAGCTTTAGACTACCCATTAATGAAAGAGGTTCAATTTTGATCATTTTTGAAAAAATCAACAAAAGTCAACCCCCGGCCCGCTTGGTCAAAACCCGAGGTTCGGACGAAAACCTGATTACCCATTGACCACCGAGCCAGTTATGTGATTTGTATTAAAATCCGACCTCAATTTGAGGTCTAAATCTCAATTTTATAAAAAGGTCTCCAATTCTACCTCAAGTCCCTAATTTCTACAATGAAAATCTTAAATTTATGTTGAAGTATCTTGAAAAATCGCATCTAGAGTGTTTAGGGTTGTGAAATGGTGTAAAATTAACAAAGTCCCGATCTTTTTCTCTTTAATCCAGCTGCAGATGTCACAATTGTGATGTCTTGTTGGCAATTGCAAGCATCACAAATGCGAGACAAGGGTCGAAAATACGAACCCTGTCTCAGAAGAACAGAAGTTGCCAATGGGACAAATTGGTCGCAAATGCAAATAACCAGCCTTTGCAAATGCGGGCCAATATCTTCACAGTTACGAAGAAGTCCTATTTTGCCAAGCATCGCAAATGTGACCAAGTGATCTCAAAAGCGACCATGTGCGATTCACAATTGCGAACTATTTCGTTGCAAATGCGAGGTTACCCAATCCTGGGCCCTACTCGCAAATGCGAACTCTTGTTCGCTAAAGCGAGGCTCGCAAATGAGAGATCTGCATTAGAACACCAGCTAATTTCAACCATCCAAACTCATTAGAAACACGTCCGAAACTCACCCAACCCCCTTGGGCTCCAAACAAACATGCACACAAGTGTAATAACATCATACAAACTCGCTTACGCTATCAAAACACAAAAATAACACCTAGAACTACGAATAAGACATAAAAATGCATAAAATTTTCAAAGAAATTCAAGAACTTCCAAATTCATAACCGAGCGTCCGCATCCTATAAAATCAACTCCGTTTTGAACCAAATTTTGGAGACAGATTTTGAATAGTAAAATGGACCTATACCAAGTTGCATAACTGAAATCTGAACCAGGTAGCAATAAAGTCAACCTAAAGTCAAACCTAGAAAATCTTTAAACATTCAAGTTACTAGTTTTTAACAAATCACGTCAAACCAAGTTAGAGACTTCTGAATTTAATTTTGGGCATACGTCCAAGTCCAAAATTAGGATACAGAGCATTGGTTATCGTCAATATACCAATCCAGGGTCGCTTATACAAAATATTGACCGTGATCAATTCAAGTTCTTTTTAAAGCTAAAGTCATATTTTCTTTAATTTTTTACATAAAATCTTTTTTGAGAAACATACGGACTATGCACACAAATCGAGGAACACTACACAGAGTTAATCGAGGTCTCGGAATACGAAAATAATATAACTCAAAATGACATACTGGGTCATCACAATTAAAATAAAGAAATTCTGTATAATATATGGTATATTAAACCCTTTTTCCCAATTTTTTTATTTCGTATCAGGAGCCTCTCATATGTCCATCAGCAATTCAAATAGAACAACTCTCTTGAGTAGAAAATTCTCTTTACTCACCTGAGACCCTGACCAACCACACCAACAAGTCCGTAAATACTACCCAGACATATCCATAGCCTTCAATCACATACGATAACATCACATCTACGAATCGACGAGCAAACCACAAATTGAACTTCTCTTAAATACATAAGCTTCTAAACTTCAAACCAAACGTCTGATTCAAGCCTAACCAATTTGGATTACATCAAAACTTAGCACACAAGTCCCAAACGAGGTAATGAACCTATTCCAAATCCAAAAATGACGATCCGAACCCGATATCATCAGAGTAAACTCCCCATCAAACCTATGAACCTTCAAAACCTTCAACTTTTCACTTTCAGTAATTAGAGCCAAAACACCATAAGAACCTATAAATCTAAATTCGAACATCAGCCTAAATGCAAAATATCGTACAAACTTATTGGAACCATCAAATCACCAATACGAGGTCATCTACTTGAAAGTCAAACCTTGGTTAACTCTTACGACATAAGTAACTAACAATGGAACTAAGTGGCCCATTTCACTCCAAAACCTTCCTAAAACTGAACTAACCATCTCCTCAAGTCACAAGAAAATACACAAACATACGACGAGCATCAAATAGGGGAACGAAGCTCAAATACACAAAATGGCCGGCCTGATCATTGCATTCTCGCCCTCTTAAACAAAAAGCTTGTCCTCCTGACGAGTATAGAATCATAACTGGAACATCAAAAGGATGAGGATATTTCTTCCGCATGTCATGCTCTATCTCCCAAGTAGACTCCTCGATCAGTCGACCTCTCTACTGAACCTTCACTAATGCAATATCCTTAGACCTCAACTTCTGAACCTGTATATCCAAAATGGCCACTAGCTCTTTGTGATGCCCCGGTAGGTCATTTTGAGTTTTAGCCTTGAATTTTGTGTTCCGAGACCTCGATTAGCTCCATTTAGCGTTTCACGATTTGCCTGCGCAATTCGTGTCTTATTCCTGACGCCTAGAGATTAAAAGGTCCAAAAGTTGGGAATTAAGTCATTTTTCACCATTTTAAAGTTTGAGGTCGGCCTAGAGGTGATTTTGAATATCTTTTTCATCCCAACTTCATAGGTTTGTAGGTTGTAACTTGTTTCTTTACATTTCCATTGAAACAACCTGGCCGGTCATTTTGGGTATTTCAGCCCCGATCCCATATTTATTACCTCCCTATGTTATATTGTGGTTATGTGACTTGCTGGCCATAATAGACTCACCAACCGGAGTAGATACAGAGAACGGCTCATGGAGTTGTTCCGGATCTATCCCGAATTCCATATAAACATAGGGAGTGACATAGGAAAAAGTGAACCAAGATCAATAAGAGCATACACGTCATGAGATTGGACAGTCAATATACCCGTGACAACATCTGGAGAAGCCTCTGAACTCTGGAAACCCCTCTTGGCATAGAAATGGCTGGGTCCTCCCGAACTCTATGCGCCACACCTAGCTACACCACGACCTTCGAGTGCTGGGGTGCCTCGAGCTGGAGGAGGTGCTGCGAATGTAGTAGCTGCAGAACTGGCTGGCTGCGTTGTACCCCTGCCCATGCTCTGGTGAGATGAACAACAATCCCTCTGAATGTGACCCATCATACCACACACGTAACATATAGGCTAGTCCATGAAGCAGGCTCCAAAGTGCATCTTCCCACACCTAGGGCATGGGGGCCTCCGCTGCTACTGAAATCTCCCATCTAACCGACCATGCTGGTAGGATTCCCTGTTGCCCTGACTGGGCCTAATATAGCTCCCCTACTGCTGACCAGGCCCTGATGGCAGTGCACTGACTAAAGACTGAGCAAAAGATTGGTATGGCCCTGATGACCCTCCCCTCAATGCTAACCTACCACCACTACCACCACCAGAAGAACCACCAAAGTTGCCCGTGGACCGGGCCTTGATGCTGCTCTCACGCCCCATTCTATTCTTCAATTTATGGGTCTCTATGGCTCGATCAAATTCCACCATCTTACCATAGTTCATATCAGGATTCAAGGCGGTTGTAGCGGCCTCATCAATAACCAAGGGGCTAAGGTCCTGCACAAACCGGCGCACTCTAGTCTCCGTAGGGGATAACATGTAGATGGCATATTTCGACAGGCACGCGAACCTCATATGATACTCCCACACACTCATGCTACCTTACTTCAGGCTCTTAAACTTGGCGGCACAGGCTGCATTAGTCTCGGCAGGCAAGAAATAATCAATGAAAGCATAGCAAAACTCACTCCACCTCGTCGGAGGGCTCCCCTCCTCACGGGAGTCCTCCTACATCTCAAACCAAGAATAGGCCACTCCTTTCAGGCGGTAGGAGGCCAACTCTACTCCCTCCGTCTTAGGGTTTGTGCATCTCGTCGATAGAATCCTAGGGATCCTCCTCAAGATCAGTACCTATGAACATTGGAGGGTCCAACTGGAGAAATCTGTTCACCCTGGAACTAGCAGAATCCCCTGGCTGACTAGAAGAAGTGGGTGAAACACTTGATCTCTAGGCCTGGGAAGCCACTATCTTATCCAACATCTGTATGGCTCCCCTAAGATCCCCATCAGATACACCGGGACCGGAAGCTGGGGGTAGAGGTGGAAATGGAATATCAATTGGAGGGATCGTTTCACCCTCAGTAGATATAGGGACAGGTGCAGTATGATCAGGTGTAGTAGAATCAGGTAGTGTAGTAGTCGGGAGAATGTTCTTACCCCTCGGGTGCTCACCCACATCATCAAGTATTGAATCAATTGCCACTCTTGGGGTGACATTGGCTCCTTGGCTAGTTCTTACCTTCTTCCTAGGCACCATTTATTGAAAGTTAGAGCAAAGCACGAGTTAAAAGAGGAACAATCTTACAATCAGCTTTATTGCACGATCTAGAACATCAAAGAAGGGTATTATTCCTGAATGCCCAAGTAGCCACCTACTTATAGATTTGGTCAGTAACACACCGGTAAGAAGGACTCTACTAGACACGGCTCCAAGACATCCTAGGACACTTTAAAACCTGGCTCTGGTAGCAAGATTGTCACGCCCCGACCTTCAACCGTGATACTCCGGTCAAGCAAGCCTTTACAATACCTTCTACCCAACTCACCCATGAATAAAGAGAAGAATACATTTCATTAATTAGACAGTAAGAAGTCATTTGAAAACACTAGTTCATTCCCATTAGTTACTAGATTAACAAGTCTCCAAAATAGTACATTGTACAATCATAGTTAAATTAGAACAGATGATACGATTACATCATTTTTAGTTTAACCTTCCCAAAAAAAATTGATACAACCCATACTATGTCTGCGGAGCCTCTAACAGAAATAAAAGAGTGCTATGACAGTGCCGGCAATAAGGCTCCATCTATACCTCAAAATGCTATGTACAAAGGGTAAAAGATACATGACCCCGAAATGGAGTGGGGCTCACCAATCAACTGAGGAGAGGGTGTGCTACTATCACTGATCAACACCACTTGCTATGGAATCACCTGCATCCATTAAAGATGCAATCCCCCTCGCAAAAGGGACGTTAGTACATATGGAATAGTACTAGTATGTAAAACTAAACACCCTCTCAATAGAACGAGCAACAGTAAATGGAGAATAAAATATGAAATCAATTAAAGACTCAAACAGTATCAAGGTGTCAAGTTATGGGAAAGGTAGATTTCAAATAGGTTTCTTTAAATTAAGTTGGGAGATCTTTAGCACCGATACACCACCGTGTTCTAGCATGGAGTCCAATCTCAGCCCGACCGGCTAAGCTGTCTAACCCCGAGAAATACACTCACAATACCACCATGTGCGCGGCATGGAGTTCGATCTCAGCCCGATCGGCTAAGCCGTCTCACCATAATGTTGTGTGGGTCGACATCATATCACATCTCACTAGCAACAATCTCATCCCATTTAAGGGAAACACCTCAACACACCAATCTCATCCCATATAAGGGGAAACAGTCTCATCACATTAACACCGGGATTTACCCCTCAATTACTCCTACAGCGGCACGTGTAGTTTCGGGGTTAGTTTGTTCCGACCTACCCTTCATCGGTGGCTAAATACTCTCAATGCATTTATTATTAAAAGTATTTACCACTATATTCATATTATTTTACACGTCATTCATTTTATTGGCATCATTAGCCATAACGCAATATCATTCTTGGCACATTGGTTGTACTTCATAATTCATGCTCACTATTCCACTTTCAAACATTAACACGGATTGTCAACAACAACATTTCCATTCAAGACTTTAAGCACATAGTTGAGAAACTTAGGGTCTTAGGCACATGTGATTTCTTACACAATTTGATATCACTTTCATTTGGGCTTGGCTTGAAGTCACAACATTATGATACATACTCATGCTTTGAACACTCTACCGAAGAACAACATAACATGATAAGAATATTCTGATACACATTTTAAACACATTCATATAAATACATCTTTCGACACCAAACTTATTCATAAAAGTCAATTAATAATGGACAACGGGACTTCCAAGAACATCTTGGGGATTCAATTCTAGGAGAGAAGTTTAGCCAACATACCTCGCCTCGAGCTTTTTAAATTACTACAATGTTCCGGAAATCTTAGCCGCTTCGATCTATTTAGAGATATAGTAAAATTGAACACAAATTAGGAAGTAGTTCATAGTTACAGCTCACTTGAACATTTTATCAAACACTTGGTGTACATTAAGGTTTCAAGGTCCTCCTACGGTGGATTCTTTCACCCCACTACCCAAAGTTCACCCAAAAGAGCTCAACAATCTTCCCACTACCCTTGATGGTACATGCATATAAAAATAAATAACTCCCACACCCAATAATTGCTTGGCTTATTACCCATATTCACTTAAAATCACGAAATTGAGCGCTATGGAGAAGAACCTTACCTCTAGGATGAAGACCTAGTGAATTCTTCTTGCAAATTCTTCAACTTTGAGCGAGAATTGATGGATGATGAGCTTAGGAATTTCCCCTCTCACTATTTGGCACTCCCTCTCTCTAGAATATATGTTTTCCCTTTTAAAAATGATCCCTAAGGCTATTTTATAAGAATGGGTTCGGGATCAAAAATTAGAAAAACTGAAGCCCCGACGCACGTCTGCAGTCGCATATGCGACCGCATAACGCTTCTGCGGTCCGCAAAATGGACCGCATACTGGCCCTCCGGAACTGGGCACCCCTACCTCACTCTGCGGCCGGTCTGCATTCCATAGACCCGTTTGTGATCGCATAATACGCCGTAGAACATTCCTCCAGAATTCTTTTTTTGTGCTAGATTTGTGAGGGGTTGTGCTGCCCACAAAGTGATTATGCGGCCGCATAGTGAACCACATAATGGTCAAAAAATAATTTCCTAGATTTTTGCCTCGGTATGCGACAGATATGCAGTTCGCAGATCAGCTCTGCGACCTCAGGATGGACCGCGGAAAATGCCTTGCATTTCTAAAATTTTTCTTCAACTCCCGAAACGAAGAATCCTTACAATTGCCAACACATAAGCCTACTTTGGCACCACGAAATCCCGAGTTTTAGGTAAAATTTTACGAGGCCTTACAGTTAACAGTCCATATCTTATTTCGGAATATTTTTTATGTGAAAAACTGAAGAAAGCATGAATTTTAGCCTTAAAAATGATTTGAGTTGACTAAGGTTAATATTTTATGTAAACTGACCCAAACTGGTATTCTGATGATCCCGGTGGATTCATATCATGATTTTGGACTTGAGCGTATGACCCGAATTAAAATCAGAAGTCCCTAACTTGTTTTGACGTGATTTGTTGAAAACTAGTAATTTGAAGGTTTAAGGAATTCCGATGTTTAACCACAGATTGAATTTATAGCTACTGGGTTCGAATTTCGGTTTCGGAACTTGGCACAGGTTCATTTTACTATTTAAGACTTTTCTGCATAATTTGGTGCCAAGCAAAGTTGATTTGATATGATTCAGACGCTCAGTTGTGAATATGAAAGTTATTGAGTTTCATTGAAATTTCCATGCATTTTTATGTCTGATTCGTAGTTTTAGGCGTTATTTATGTATTTTGATCATGCGAGTGAGTTTGTATGATGTTATTACTCATCTCTGCATTTTTTGTTTAGAGCCCGAGGGGCTCGGGTAGGTTTCGGATAGGCTAAAGATCGATTTTGGACTTAGAGGATCTGTTGGTTCAGCTGTTGCCGATGTCTGGTGTTTTGTTTTTCGCGATCGCGAAGGGTAACTTGGGGCTGGGGTGGTTTTCTTCTACTCCAACATGGAGAAGTGATCGCGAACGAGAAGCATCGGAGGGATTACCCTTCGCGAACAGGACCCTTCACTCGCAAACGCAGTGAGTTAGGTGAGGATCAGGGGGCGGCAGGGATTGTTCTATGCGAACGCGAGCTCAGGCTCGCGAACGCAACCAGGAGGGATATTCCATCACGAACACATGCAACCTCTTGCAAACACGAAGGCCACTAGGGGCTGTTCTTCGCGAACGCGTCAAGCCCTTCGCGCCGCCCAGCGATTAAAAGGTCCCAAAGTTAGGAATTAAGTCATTTTTTACCATTTTCAAGTTTGAGCTCGTTTCTAGAGGCGATTTTGAAGAGGTTTTGCATCCCAACTTCATAGGTTAATAGATTTTAACTTGTTTCCTTACATTTCCATAAACACCCATTGATTTTAACCATTAATCTATGCTTTTTCATGGTAGAAATTAGGGATTTAGGTTGAAATTGGAGATTTTGAGAAAATGAGGTTAGACCTCAAATTGAGGTCGGGTTTCAAAACTAATCACATAACGGGGCTCGGGGGTGAATGGGTAATCGGGTTTTGGTTCGAATCTCGGGTTTTGACCAAGCGGGACCGGGGTTGGTTTTGGTTGACTTTTTCCAAAAATATTAAAGATTGAATCTTTTTCACTCGTGGGTACTTTCTACAGCTTATTTTGAATTATTTGAATTATATTTGGTTAGTTTTGATTTGTTTGGAGGCTAATTCTAGAGGAAAATCCGCGGTTGAGCATTGATTTGGTTGCGGAATGAGGTAAGTGTCGTAGTTAACCTTGACTTAAGGGATTAGGACTCGTTGGTCTATTTATTATGTGTTTAATATGTGGGACAACACATATGTGAGGTGACGAGTACTTATGCATTGTCATTGGGTTAAAGCATATGGGTGCAAATTATTTCTTTGTATTATATTGTTTCGTTAATTATGATATTTGTGCTTTGGTTAAATTATTTCTTTGATTATTCATTTCGTATTTATCGCTTATTTCAAAGTTGTTGAATATTATTTTGGAGGTTAAAGTTTGATATCGTGGCACCTTATTTGAAATAAAACTTATTTTCAGCATTATTTATTATTTGAATTTATATTATCATTATTACATAGTGAGGAAGAGTGTAAAAGCATTAAGGCAAATGCAGTGCCATTTCATTTACATTATCATTATTACACGGTGAAGACGAGAGTAAAAGCACGAAGGGTGATGCTGTTCCATTTCATTCATATTATCTTTATTACATGGGGAGGAAGAGAGTAAAAGCACGAGGGGTGATGCATTTGCATGGTGAGGACGAGAGTAAAAGCACGAAAGGTGATGTCGTTCCATTTTCATATCATTGGTTTGGCTGATGTTTTTAGATTTTGGTGACTTATTGGTTGTTTCGTGATTTCATACCTGTCATAGTTGTTATATATTCTCCTTCTTGCATGCCCCCTCCCAGATTGTATGTTATCATCCTTTGTTATTATTGCTGCTTTATTACACTTGTACAGGTTTAATTACATAGGTGTCTTCTCAGAGCCTCGTCACTAACTCATCGAGGATAGGCTTGACACTTACGAAGTACATTGGGTCGATTGTGCTCATACTACATATCTGCACATACTGTCCTAGCAGCGTTTAGTAGCTTTCGGCTCAGACTCAGTCATAGTCGGAGACTTGAGGTATAGTTGCACGGTGTCCGCAGCCCTGAAGTCCCCTTCTCTTCTATCTTGTTGTTTTATTGAGCTTCAAAACAGTTGTATTTTATTCATACCTTTTTTCTAGCACTCTAGATGCTCGTGTATTCATGACTCCAGGCTCTGGGATATGTTTTGATTTCGTTGTCCGGTATTATCTTTCTCTACTTCAAACTTATATCATCATTATTGTTATGATTTGGTTTTCAACTATTAAAAATCGGTTACTTATATGTTTCACGTCGGCTTTCCTAGTAAGTGGATATTAGGCACCAACATGACCCCGAGGTTGGGATTCCAGGTCATCAAACTCTTCTTCATAAGCCAGATTCTCATCCAACTGCAATGAACTAAAATCCAACACGTGCAACTAATCATCATAATACATCAGAAGCATAGAAACATGAAATACCGGGTGGACACCCGACAAGCTGGGTGGCAAGGCAAGTCTGTAGGCCACCTCATCCACTCCCTCCAACACCTCGAATGGACCAATATATTGAGGGCTAACTTCCTTTCTTCCCAAATCACATCACGCCCTTCATAGGTGAAACTTAAAGAAGAACCTTCTCATCCTCCTTGAAAGCCACATCACGAACCTTCCTATCAGCATAGCTCTTTTTCTTGGACTGCGCTATACGAAGCCGATCCTATATGAACTTCGCCTTCTCCACAATATCACGAACCAAATCCGTGCCTAGAAATCTAGCCTCACCGAGCTCAAACCAACCAAAATGGAGAATGATATTGCCTCCTATATAAGGCATTATACTGAGCCATTTGGATGGTCGACTGATAGTTGTTATTGTATGCAAACTCTGTTAATGGAAGAAACTGATCCACTGGTTGCTGAAATATATGACATGGGTCGACAACATATCCTCCAAATCTAAATGATCCGCTCAGACTGTCCATTTGTCTGAGGGAGAAATGCAAAATGATCAACTCAACATGCGTGCGCAACTCACGTTGAACCGCTCTCCCAAAAAGCATAGTAAATTGAGTGTCGCGGTCCGAGATGATAGAATTAGGAACACCATGCAAACGGACAGTCTCTCAAATGTGGATCTTATCCAACTGCTCCAAATGGTAGGAAGTCATGACTGGGATGAAATGTGCAGACTTGGTCAGTTTATCCACAATGACCCAAACAACGTCAAATCTCATCAATTTTCATGGCAACCCGACCACAAGTCCACGGTGAAGCGCTCCCACTTCCACTCTGGTATCTCAATCTTCTGAAGCAAAGCATTCGGTCTCTGATGCTCATACTTGACCTGCTGATAATTCAAACATCATGCAACATATCCGACAATGTCCTTCTTTATCCTCCGCCACCAATAATGTTGCTTCAAATTATGATACATCTTTGTAGCACCTGAATAAATAGAATATCGTGAACTAGGAGTCTCCGCAAGAATCAACTCCCTCAAACCATCCACATTGAACTTTCACTGAACCAATGTTCTTTGACCTCAACTTCCAGACATGTTTGTCCAATATAGCCACCAGCTCCTCAACATAAGTCAAATCCTTATCCAACTGGACTGAGCTGAAATCTAATACATGTGAGGAATCACCATAATACTTCCAGCGCATGGACACATGGAGCACCTGGTGAGCTGCCGATAAGCTGGGTAGCAATGTAAGTCTGTAGGCCACCTCACCAACTCTCTCAAGGATCTCAAAAGGACCAATGTAGAGAGGGCTTAAATTGCTCTTCATCTAGAACCTCATCACACCCTTCATGGGTGAAACTCTGAGCAAAACTTGCCCACCTACCATGAATACCGCATCACGAGCCCGGATCAACATCACTCTTCTGCCTGGAATGCGCCATACGAAGCTGATCCTGACCTCCTTAGGTTCAAATCATCCAACTGGAGAACGACATCGCTCCCATATAAGTCCTCACAAGAATCCATATGGATGCTCGATTGATAGTTGTTGGTGTAGGCAAACTCTACAAGTGGTAGAAACTGATCCCATGAACCTCCAAAGTCCATAACACAGGCGCGCAACATGCCATCCAAGATCTGAATAGTGCGCTCGGACTGTCCTTCGGTTTGAGGATGAAACGATATACTTAACATGACCCGCGTTCCCAACTCATGCTGCATGGCTCTCCAGCAATAAGGTGTGAACTGCATGCCTCTGATAGAAATGATGGAAATAGGCACGCCATGCAAGCGGATAATCTCCCCAATGTAAATTTGAGCCAACCGCTCTAAAGAATAGGAATTTATCACCGAAACAAAGTGTGCGGACCTTGTCAACTGGTCCACAATAACCCATATTTTTGCATATTTATTCAAGGTTTGTGGTAAGCCTACCACAAAATCCATAATAATTCGCTCTCACTTCCACTCCGGTATCTCCAATATTTGTGTGAACCCTCCCGGTTTCTGATGCTCGTACTTCAAAATTTGACAATTCAAACACCGAGAGACATAAGCAAAAATATCTTTCTTCATTCTTCTCCACCAATAGTGCTATTTCAAGTCACGGTACATCTTTGTGACACCTGGGTGAATGGAATGGCACGGTCTGTGAGCCTCCTCAAGGATGAAATCTCTCAACCCATCAACATTTGGAATACAAATCCGGCCTTGAAGTCGCATAACCCCATCATCACCATTCACAACCTCCTTAGCAATATCCCGCTGCACTGTGTCCCTCACCACCATCAAGCAAGGGTCATCAAACTGGAGAGCCTTGATATGCTCCAACAGCGATGACTGTGCCACAACACAAGCAAGAATCCGGCTAGGGTTCGAAAAATCCAATCTCACAAACCGGTTAGCCAAAGCTTGAACATCCTTGGCTAGTGGCCTTTCTGCTACCAATAAACATGCCAAACTGCCCATGCTCTCAGTCTTCCTACTCAATTCATCAGCCACCACATTGGCATTCCCCAAATGATATAATATAGTGATATCATAGTCTTTCAGCAACTCTAACCATCTCCACTGCCACAAATTAAGGTCCTTCTGCTTGAACGGGTGCTGGAGACTCTGATGGTCGATATTGACCTTACAATGAAGGTCATATAGATAGGCCTGATGCAATATAAAAACGCGGAAACAAGAAAACAAAAGATAGAAGTAAGACGCTCTATGAATTATCAAGACAACAAGTAGGAACTAGTCTACTTACCTTCTTGATGAAATCAAATAGTACCTATACTATACCAACGACCCTCAAGACAACGATTGTCTTGCAAATTGTTCGATTAAACAAGGAACGAGTTCAATTTTGAATCACACCCAAAACTGGACAAGTCAAAAGTCACACAAGATTTGGGAGCAAAGTGCTGCTGATTTGCTTTTACAAAATAATGTAAGGTGCTGAAAATAATGAAGTCTTTAGGCTTATATAGATTGAGCATTTACCTAAATCAACTAGGAAAAGAATAACTAGTTAACCTAAATCAACTAGGAAACAGATAACTAGTTAACCTAAATCAACTAGGAAACAAATAACTAACAAAAAGGCCACAATTTGGCTAAGTTTAAGAACTAGTCACGCAGGACTCCAAAACAAGTAAGAATTAGTGACTTTCATAGCCTTACATTAGCAATGAACAAAGAAGCAACAAATTGTGCATCATCACATTTTTCACAAGGAATGAAATTAGCCATCTTAGAAAACCTATCAACAACCACATAAATACTATCATGACCACCCCTAGATCGCAGCAGCCCCATCACAAAATCCATCGAGATATCTACTCAAGGACTAGTAGGAACGGGTAAGGGAGTATACAAACCATGATTATTAGACCTAGACTTAGCTCTTTTATACTCAAAACACTCTCCACATATTCTCTCGACATCTCGCCTCATCTTAGCCAATGGAATTGTTCCCCTAAAATAGCTAAAGTTTTATCTACCCCAAAGTGTCCCATCAAGCCCCACAATGTGCCTCATGCACCAACAACTCTCGCCATGAGGACTCGGGTATACAATCTCTCTCCTTCTTAAAAAGGAACCCATCATGCCATTGATACTTCTCAACTCGCTGCCCATCAGTTATGGCGTCACACACACTCTTAAGTTTAGGGTCATGCATATACATAGACTTAATACTCTCAAAACCCATCAACCTAGATGCTAACGTGATAGCCAAAGCAAACATCCTAGATAGTGCGTCAGCTACGACATTCTCCTTTCCTTTCTTGTAATGAATTATGTAAGGGAAACTCTCAACCCACTTGGCATGTTGTTTATTTAGTTTCTCTTGACCTCTAAGATGTTTGAGTGACTCATGATCACTCCTAATTACGAATTCCTTAGGCTATAGGCAATGTTGCCAATGAGCTAAAGCTCTCCCGAGGGCATACAACTCTTTGTCGTACGTAGAGTAATTCAAGGTAGCCCCCTTCAACTTCTCACCAAAATAGGCAATAGGCTTCCTATCTTGCATAAGAACGCCTCGAATTCCCACCCTCGAGGCGTCACACTCAATTTCAAACGCCTTACTAAAATCAAGTAATTGTAACAACGGGCCAGAACTAAGCCTACGTTTCAACTCTTCGAAGGCTCCCTCTTGCGGCTCCCCCACACAAAAGGCATGTCTTTTCTCACCAACTCTGTAAGTGGTGCTGCTATGGTGCTAAAGTCTTTAACAAAGCGTCTATAGAAACTAACTAATCCATGGAAATTTCTAACATGCGAAATAGTAGTAGGAGTAGGCCAATCTCTAATAGCTTCAACCTTAGATTCATCTACTTTAACTCCATTAACACTTACAACAAATCCCAGAAATGCAACTTTCTCTACACAAAAGGCACACTTCATGTAATTAACATATAACTTTCGGCTCTTAATACTTCAAACACTTGCCTTAAGTGATCAACATGGTCATTTAAACTTCTATTATAAACCAGGATATCATCAAAGTAGACAACCACAAACTTATTAAGAAATGGTTTAAGCACATGATTCATTAATCGCATGAACGTACTAGGTGCGTTGGAGAGACCAAAAGGCATCACCAACCATTCATATAGACCAAACTTGGTCTTGAATGCAGTTTTCCACTCATCACCCGGTTTGATACGGATTTGGTGGTAACCAGACCTAAGATCAATCTTAGAAAACACACTTGAACCACATAACTCATCTAGCATGTCATCTAACCTAGGGATAGGATGAAGATACTTTACCGTTATCTTGTTGACGGCTCGACAATCAACACACATCCTCCAAGTGTCGTCTTTCTTTTGAACCAAGATCATGGGTACTGCACACGAACTTAGACTCCCTCGAACTAGCCCCTTAGTCAATAGCTCATCCACTTGTCATTACAACTCCTTAGTATCCTATGGATTGCTTCGATATGCGGGTTTTCTCGGAATTTGTGACCCCGGAACAAAGTCAATTTGGTGTTCTATCCCCCTCAATGGAGGTAGTCCACTCGGCATCTCCTCGGGAAACATGTCCCTGTATTCCAGCAAAACATCACTAACAACACTAGGTAAGGGGTGAATGTTAGTAGAAACTTCATCATTAGAGCTCAAGTAAACACTCTTATGAATTAGGCAAATTAAGAGTTTAGAACTATCATTACCTCTCAAATACTGACCTGGTTGCATCATGGCACAAATATTACCTGACATGTTCGATGTATTAGCATTGGTCATGGCTTCGGATTTGGTCTCCATTGGAGCCTTAACTCTAGCCGTCTCTTTCAGTTCCCGCATGCGTTTGTAATCATCACTAACCTGTTGCGGTATTAAGGGCTTAAGTACGTAACTCTTGCCCTCCAGCTTGGCCGTATAAGTGTTGGCCTTTCCATAATGATCAACACATCCATCAAACTACCAAGGCCTGCCCAATAGTAAATGGCACGCCTGTATAGGCATTACTCTCGGATTTCGTGGCCCCAAATGATCATCTTCAAATTCCTCGAACTCGGGTTGATCATCCTCTCGGGCTGCTCTTATATCCCCGGCGGGTGCTATGTTTTTTTGGGCTGGCATTAATGGTGGTATGACACCCCAGGGAATCCTCATGGTCCTGACATTTTGAGCACCTCCGTCCCTCAGCTCGTTTGGTGAGCTAAATCCGCGAACTGCTCGGGTATGACGGTGGAACCGTCACTAGTTCCTTCTCCGACATGCTTCTGGTTGCTAGAGGATCTTTCAATGTTCTCCAGTCGGACACTAATTGCCCTTACTTCGGCCAACAGGTCGGCCAAAGTAATGTCAGTCACAACCTTTTCTCCTTCCGTAGCCATGTACCTGCAAAAGAAACAAGACTAGAGAATGTATTAAGGTTAGTTAAAAATTCTCTCTCACACTTTTTGAATGACTCTCGGGTTCACTCAAATTTTTTTTGGGTAGGACTTTACACTTTTCCTCAAATTGACCCAGTTCCTTAGCGACCTTTCAAGTTCACAAGATCAATAGTTTTCTTCGGGGTCAGTGAAGTTATGTGACTCGATAGGCAGACATCTTTTTTTAAGTGAGCACAAGAAGCCAAGAATTATCTACGAAAGTGGAAATTCTGAGTTTTAGCACGAGGTCCTACTAGCTCAAAGATTAGTAATTACTTAAGTAGGAAATTACCTAAGAATTACTAATTAGAATTAGTGTAATTAAGAAAGAATATCGAATTAGTGGAAGGAGGAGGTTTTAGAAGCTTTCCCACTTTAGTTTGGAGAACACCAATCCCCTCTTCCTTAGCCTTTAGGAATTCACCCCCCT
>MCJB01049826.1:50813-77204 GCA_002018475.1 Nicotiana obtusifolia
ATATATAGTATTTTCACCACCATCGAGCTATAATCGGTGGGCAGGCCCCTATTGGGAAACTTCTTATCAGATGGTAAGTTATATACTAATTCTATTATAGTCGAGCGCTTATGAGCAAGCCCAGAATGGTCGAGATATAGAGCCTAGTATGGCTAAGTGCCTACGAGCGAGCCTACTACGGTAGAGCAGTGATACGTACCGAGCCTTATAGGGCTGGATACTATTTTTGCTTACTATATTGAGAGAGTTGTTAGTATCAGCAGGTAAGCATATCTTCAGATTATCTTTGACTCCTAGTTATTTTCAGTAATTATATTATCAGTTTAGTTTCAGCTTTTAGTTATTTTGTTGCCTTACATACTCGGTACATTATTTCGTACTGACCTCTCTTTTGCTGGGGTCATTGCATTTCACGCCAGCAGATCCTGGTAGACGACCGAATAGACTTTTTTCAGTAGAAAGAGCCAAACATCAGCTTGATTGGTAAGCTCTACTCCCAGGTCTGGACTTTGGAGTCCATTTTATATATACGAGGTTGATGGGTAGGTCGAGGCCCCGTCCCGACCATGATACAGTTCAGTTACCTCTGGAGGCTTGTAGACAAGTTTTGTATATTTTGTATATCAGTATTGTGGCCTTGCCAACCCTTTGTACATGTTAGCTTGGTGTTGCTGGTTGTAGATATTCATGACGGCCTCGTCGACCTTGATTGGTATTGTCAGTTTGCAAGTAGGCCTCGTCGACCTAAGTTGAGGGTTACCCCTTCCAGAGTTCATAGTTACAGAGTGGTACGCTCAAGCTAACTATGGCACCGGGTGTCGGCCACGCCTCCTCAGGTTTGGGGCATGACAAACTTGGTATCATAGCAGTTCTATCCTAGGGAGACTACAAGCCGTGTCTAGTAGAGCATTGTTTATGGATGTTTTGTGCACCACATTATTTAAACAGGAAGCTACAAGGCATTTAGGATTTTGTTACCCTTCTTTCAAATCCAAATCGTGCTATAGAGCTCAGTCATAATAGTTTGAGCCAGGACTTATGTTTGCTAATGATACATAGATATTTGCAATTAGAAAGACTACAACTAGCCAGAGGGCTAATATAACAACTGGTAAGGGCACTAATAGAGAGAGTGTTCTTGGCGTTGTGGCCCTATTTGTGGCCCTACCAGATCATGCATGCCAAATGTTTAAATTTCCAGCTTAAGACCCTAAGATGGTAATATCAATAAAACCCTGTGAATAGCAGGCCATTAGGAGTATCAGAAGGTAAAAGTAAAGTTTCAATAGGTAATAGAAGCAAGGTGAAGGAGGGTATGAGGTACCCAGTTAGTCAGGATTATTAGTATTTACAATTCAGGCAGAGAAATATATGCATTCCGAGTTATCTTTAATAGTAACAGAGGTATGTACAATTGGCCACACCGATCCCAGTTATGCCCGATCGGAGCTAGCAGATATAGTTTATGAGAAGGATGGAATATCAGAATCTAGCTGGGGTTAGAGTAATCCCAAATGGTGAATGGATTGTTAGCAAAAACCCTCTCTAAGTTAGGGCGACTGCTATGAACAGTAGCATCGACTAGATTTGAAGCTTTACTGATCGTCGATGCATCTGTAAATACTTCATCGCAGGCTGCGTCGATGATTTATTGACCATTTTTGCAGTGTGATTCTGTGATTTGCGATACAAATTTGAGCAGTTCGATAGCGTCGATATCTCTTTTCTGCTTCGTCTGTTTGTTTCTGCTTCATCGCAGAGAATCTGAGGTGTGAAGCAAATTTGAGCAGTTCAACAACGTCGTTGCTGTAACGATCTGTTTCTTATTCATTTCTGCTTCGTCAATCTAGCTATTTCTGGTTCCTCTGTTTCAGCTTCTCTAAGATTTCGCGATGCAAAGTTGAACAGCTATGGCGGCCGCGAGCTCTCCCAGGCCTTTGTCTGTGGGAGAGAAACATCAAAACATCATCGACGTAATCCATACTGATGCCACAAAGTCATACGCTTCACAGTTTCATCAAAAACAATCCGCCACAACGATATCGAAACTTGATTTATGCCCAGTGACTATCGAACACGGTGAACTCACGATTAACTTCACCATAGATGACGTTAATGAATTTACAAGATAGGAGGGACTTCACCAAGCTGTTATCATGAAGTTTTCCTATGGAAAACCATATTTACAGCTGATTCAAAGGAGTTTCCAGTCGGCAATTTGATATTCAAGGTCGATTTCGCGTAGGGCAATTGGAATATCGTCACTTGTTGGTTAGGTTCAATCTTTATGCAGATTTTGTTCAGTTTCTGTCGCGTTCAACTGGTTTTCTTAAAGCCAATGGAGATGAATTCTTCTTTAGAACTTTTCCATGGACAATAGGATTCAATCTGAAGGAGGAAACTTCCATGGCTGTCGTTTGGATATCACTGCCAGGTCTGCCTCCAAATTTTTTTCCCAAAAGATCAGTTATGTCTATTGCTTCTGCAGTGGGCAAGCCTCTTGCAGTCGACAAGGCGACACATGAAAGGACAAGACCTAGCACTGCTAGGGTTAAGGTGTTGATCGATCTTTTAGATAAATATCCAAACAAAGTTAGGTTGCGCGTCGTCGACAAAGATACTGGGAAATTTGTTGTGTATTACCAGGCTATTGTCTATGATAACTTGCCAAAGTATTGCTCCTTTTGTAAGCATCAAGGTCACGACGAAACAGTGTGTCGATTTTTGAAAGCAAAATCTGGACAGAATGTTGATAGGAGTAGTGACGCAATCTGCCAGTAGTTGATACGAGCACTGTTGAGCAGCTTAAAGGCGATGCGAGAGAGTTTTTGAATGCTAAAAAAACTGCTCACAATGTGGTTCAAATAGCAAAGAAGCATTCCAACAATACCAAGCAGCAGATGCTGCAGGTGGACACTGCTAATGCTGATGTTACTGGAATTACAGCAGATGAAGTGAGTCCAGTTACTGCTGGTCGATCTGGAGATAAGAGTACTGTTGCTGTTGCTGAAAATACAGTAGCACCACATGACAAGGTTCCAGACGTGCATATTGAAGATGCTTTAAAGCTGAGGAAGGGACAGCACAAATCTTCCTGTGACATACCTGTATCGACGGTTTTTGCGAGAATGTACACTGCTACAGCTGGTACATTAAGAGCAGCTACTGATCGAGCAGATGATTGTGGACAACCAGTGAAAGCAGCAAATATTGGTGTAGTTATTGGTTGAACTAATGGTAAGCAACAAAATGAAGTTGGAGGTTCTACTCATCGAGATGAGCAGATTAATACACCCAGTAACATACCTAACTTGGAAGGTGAACCCCAGACTTTGGGGTCTAAAAACGATGCACAAAAGGTCGTAGCTGGGGTAGATAAAGATGGGGGTAATATTGATGTTGATAAGGGAGAACATGCAATCACAACGGGTGACGATTGGAACATGGTAACATCTTGAAAATCGCCTACAAAGAAGGATACATCAACAGGCCAGGTGAGTCCAAGTCTTCGACGAAATGCTTCTACTATTGTAAACAGCTCCAATAGATTTGATGCTATGGAACTCGATAAGGATGGACAGCCTGAGATAGCAATTTTAAATGATAATGTGATGTCCAAGCAAGTTGCTCCAAGCTCCAGCGGCGGAAATGAAGGTCGACACAGTGGTATTTTAGCTACAGAAGTTGGTGTTCGACTGACTGTCTCAAAGAACAAATTGATGGAGGATTTCAGTTCAAACGTACCTACACTGCAATTTTTCCAGCCCTCACGTCGAAAAAATTATCAAGGACGCGCAAGCTGCAATGATGTTACACACAAATATGGTCGAACAGCCTTTAGTCACGTTGAACACTTCCGCCTTTGAAAACCCTTCACAGTCGGAAAAGTCGTTTGACGGACTTGAAGGAGACTCTGGGCAATTACTATTGTCCACTGGAAATAACAATGACGTCGTTCCAAATTTGAGAGAGATAGTTAATAAAAGACAAACGAGTTATAAAAAGGAATGGTATACAAGAGGTAGATTCTAGGCAGATCAAGCTGAAGATAGCGAAGAAGACTACGGAGATGACGACGACGAAGTGTCGACTGACCATGCAGCACTTGAAAGTGACGAGGAAGAATTGAGACCAGTAGCATCACCTCCACTACCAAAAAGTGAAAGCAAACTTAATCTGTATGCCCCAGCTTTTATTCCCAGTAAGTACTCAACTGCTGCGACAAAGAAGAGTGCAGCAACAGTGGTATTACCAGTAACTACTGGGCAGCAACAGCAAGAATTTAGTTCAAGCAGTCCACTGGTTTTGGACACAGTTATATCTGCAACAGATATGCAGCAACAGCAGAAGGTTATTCCAGCAGAAACTTCTACAAAATCTGACCATCAGCAGCAACAAACTCGTGACAGCACTGGACAGCAGCATATTCGTGAATCCAGACAGCAGCTTATTCGTGAATCTGGACAGGAACAGCAGCAGCAGCAACCTCGAGCACATACTCCAATCATATCAATGGAAGATGAACAGCAACAGCAGCAACAAATTTTTGCAACAGCTGGACAGGAGCAGCAGCATGATAGACAGCAGCACAACAAGATAAATAGCTGCAGCAGCAGGATAGACAACAACAGCGTGGACTTCAGCAACAGCTGCAAACATTTGTGTTAGTTGGGCAGAAGCAGCATCAGTCTCCACGCACAAACAGCCCAGTGATTTCACTGGAAGATCGATGACTTTTGGATGCGTTGGTAAGTCCCAAACCCTTACTTTCATTAACTACAACTCAATCATGTAGTGCTGGAAGTAAGAGCAGGCAAGATGTCGAGCAAACTTCAGTCATGACAGTCATGACAAAGGCGCAGGATAGTGTTTTGGAGTCTCAAGATTTTGTCCAAACATTGCCACAACAAGTTAATATTGAAAGTGATACATATGAAAAAGGAGAGGAGGATGAATTGCTACAACAATGTCTTTTAGACGCTGTTAAACGAGGTGATTTATCACCGATGCACGTTGGGAAAAACAAGCAATCACATTCAAGGAAGAAGAGTTGGGATGGCAAGGTGAGTGAGGAGATAAATGTTAGGCGACTTCCCATGAGAGTTGCTAAGCAAAGACAGGCTGCCCAAACTACATCTACAAGATCCAATCGTTCAAAGAAGAAATCATGATTTTTGACTACATTTGGAAGAGGCGGGTGGAGGATGATAAAGGGGTCAAAATTGAAAAGATCACAAGATTGGCAAAAAAGGGACAAGATGATAATTTCTACTACATTGTATTTTATCATTATTAGCATTATCTTGTGTAACATCATCATAGAGTGTATTATAAACTCTATGATGATCATAGAATACTTGGTTTTGTCTAGTTCTTATTTTTTACATTCTTGCTAATAGATGAGGTTTTAGCCTCAATAGGAGTTGTAAGGTAAGGTTTAGCTCGGTGAGTGTTTGCGTAGGTACTATGCCTTCGGATATAACCCAATGTCTATGAGATTATATGCCCTCGTGAGACTTTGCCGGCAGCTAACCCATGACTCCTCTACATGAGGCTTCCATAAGGGCATTGTGAGGCGCAGAGGAGAAATTATATAGCCAAGGCAGGCATATAGGCAACACTAACGGAGCTTTTGTCCCCTTACTTATTTTTCTGTTGTGGTTAGTTTCTACTATTAATATAATATTATAATTTGCTAAAAAAGAAAAAAATTGTTAGCGTTAGCTGACATTTCCAAGGGATATTGCAAATAAGGTAATAGTTCTCCTTGTGAAACACCCAGATGGTGCACTCTAGAATAGTGCAGTTAGATATGAATACTAGAATGCTCAGAAAATTCAGAAGATAGGAATTGGAATCCTAGAAGGGATAAATATTTACCTTAATATGACACTCGCCCGAAGTAAAAAGAGAACGTTAGGCGACTCGAAGATCCAGTGAGATGGAGCAAGGGAAGCTAAAAGTGAATATGTTTGTTGAAGTTTACGAAAAAAGGTAATAGACAAAAATATTAGCGGGAGAATAAGAATAAAGTCATTGAAGCATTGTGCATAAGATGTGATAAATGGGTGATAACGGTAAATCAAAATATGACAAGATGACAGAGTCTATAGTCAAGTGAAGGAAAAGACAAGAGGAGGCGGACCATGGGACAATAAAAGAGTATAAGCCATAAAGTCATATCCTTATTTCGAGAAATGAGTTGGTGACTCCAACGTGATAACCAGAAGGAAAAGTTACACACCCGGAGTAATAGAAATCAGCATGGTAGCGTAAACAAGATAATCTGAACATGGAATAAGGATCAAAAGATTTGATAATAGTCGACATCATGAGAATTTCAGAGATCGCGATCCGACAATAATAGCATGGATAATAGAAGAATAACCTTTGAAGATCATTCAAGAAGAGGCTTCCCTAAAGCAAGCACTGTGAGCAGTGTTACCTTTAAGGGACTAAGTGTGCCAGTTACACTAGGTGTCACCGTCGTGCGTATGAACTTCAGTTATCCCTAGTACAGAAGGGTTACCACAAGGTGAGTAAGAGTCAGTGAAGATGTGAAAAGACACCAAAAATGAAGATGTGAAACATTTATAGGTAAATAATCATAGCATTAAATGTTTGTACTCCCCTAAAAGGGGGAAGATAGTGTGCTATAGTATTAAGTCGGAGTTCTGTGGTTCAGGTAACTATTGAATAGTAAAGGAACAATGCGGTAAAAAGGCGAAAGGAATGAGATTGTTATTCAGATCCTACAAATATTTTACGACTCCAGAACATTATGAAAGCACGATGACGGGCAGAGGTAGTAAGGGTTCTCGCATAAGATGATATTGATAAATAAGTGTGTATGAACACTTGATACCTAAGGAGCCAATGGGAGAGGCAAGCTGAGACAAAGGAAATAACCCAAGAGAGAATATGCAGAATATAGATATGAGAATGGACCAATGAGTAGTTAGCAGTTGATTCAGGAAGAGTCTAGTTACGGCTAGACAACAGGATACAAGTAAATCAATAGATCATGCAAGATGAATGTAGTGAACCCCAATATAGGGATTTATTCTCACAGATATGGCATCGTAATCCTGAGAAATATTCAGATAGGAGTCGGGGTAGTTAAAGGTACCGTATAAGTGTTAACAAAATAAAAGAGAGTGCCACTAGGGAGACAATCTTATCAGTTCATAAGCAACCCTGTGAGAACAAGGGCGCCGAGGTAAGTAACGATGGATAATTATAGGTGAGTAAGAACATCAAAACTTTCATCGGATATACGATGTAATAATCTCACAGCTTTACATGAGTCAGAGGGTCTCCCCTAAGTGCTACAATGAAATACTAGCGGAGGAAATAAGGAAGAAGGCTTCAACCTAAGCATAGTGACCTAAAGAAGATCTGGTAACAACAATCTCACCACAACATTGTATGCACTCCATAAGAATGTGGCACCTTAGTACCCACGAATACTTGGCACTAAGATAAGACAAGTATTTATGCAAAAAGTGGCAGAACGACCAGGACAAGTAATTGCTTACATTCAAAAACAACTGAGAAGGCACAAAAGGAATTATTCGATCTGCGACCCAGAGTTAGTTACGTTATGACCTCACTTAAGATTTTAGAGTATATTCCATGCAGCATATATGTTGACATTTTTACAATTTCATGAGACTCCGGTATAAGTTAAAAGAAAGAATTGATTCCTTGTCACAGACAAAGGATTGAATTATTAGAAGATTATAACATGGACGTTCCATAGTGTCCACGAAAGGTTAAAGTAATAACTAATACCTTGAGTTGCAAATTTGAAAACAGCTTAAGCCTAAACAAAGGCTGAGAGAGAAGAGTAAACTCGAGAGTTACAATAGCTAAGTGTAGGAGTTTGATTATTAGACCCACATAATTGTAGAAATCGTGACTTATAACATTGCAGAATCACTCTTAAAAGCAGAGGTACAAGAGAGATAGTACAACGACCATATACTATAACAGCTCTACGATAAATCCAGTTAGAGGAGTACCAGCCACATAAGAAGTCAAATGAAGATCCCACCAGATTGTGTACGCACCTGAGGTGCAAGTATTATGTAGAGTTTTAAGGTGTGGATGTGAATTCCACCTATGTGGAAGGGAGTTTATGAAAATGACAGAGGATACGATGCGAGATTTAAAGGTAAGTAAGGTAAAAGTAAAAGAAGGTACGTCAAACTCAAGTGCAGAAGGTTCCAGACATCAGATGGAGGGCTAGAAGCGCCGTAATTCAGTATCCACAAATGATAGTGGTGTCGTTAGTACCACATCTCCCAGCCTACGGTTTCTAGGTACCGAGAGGTCTAGTTAAGACTGTAAAGAAGAGTTAGAGAAGATGTAATGTCTCGCTTGAGGTTCCAAAATAACATAAGGAAATATATTTTGCTAGCAAGTTAAAGGAAGGTTGCGAGAAGTATAGATAGATATGTGTAGGTTGCAAGCTAAATTATGGTAGAGAAACAAGGTTTTAGGTTGACACGAGTAAAGATAAGAAAAGATGAGTGAGAAGGTGACGAGAATAGGTAAGGTCTCAGGATTAAGCCCATCGAAACAAGAGAGATGATGGTTTCCATGTGTTATAGAAAGCCCTGTGTAGCCTAAATGAACTTGGAGAAGTTTAAGACTACAAGCATTTAGAAGAGATAGAATGTTGCCCTGGTAGTATTGTGATAGATAAGAGGATGACATTTAGGCCCTTAGATTGAGTAATGATTTAAAGAAAAGGTATTTCATGAGTTGTATGGGATTAGAATACCCCCCTCCCATAAGATGAATCATGTTGGGATGCTATAAAATATGGTTATTGAAGTAAATTATCGTCCCAAGGTAGATCAGGAAAATAACTTTATAAGTTGTAACGACCCGACCGATCGTTTTAAGCTTTAGTATTTCATTCGGTGGTTTGAGACTTTGAGTAGCTTCATATTATGTATTATGACTTACGTATATGGTTGGCTTCGGTTTTCGAGCGGTTCGGGGTTGATTTGGAAGAATGATTCTCATTTTAGAAGCTTTAAGTTGGAAGAGTTGACCAATATTTGACTTCTGGGTAACGGACTCGGAATCGGGTTTTAATTATTCCAATAAGTTTGTATGATGATTTTGGACATGTACACAAAGTTTGGTTAAATTGCAATGAGTTTTGGATAAGTTTTGGGTTATATGGTGATTGTTTTCGAGTTCGACAGCTATTTGAGCATAAAGGTTACCATATTGAGCAAACAGCCTTTGATTCATTTTTGGCTAAACTATTATATCCGTGTCATAAGTTTGCAATCATAGCAACTGAAATCATCAAGTTTTGACATCGTATGAGGAATTTATGGTCATTTTACTAAGAATTGGGTTGTCAGATTTTTCAGATTAATTACGAAATTGCAACTGAATTCCTATTTAAAAATCTGTACTATTTTCAAATATTAAAACCAACATATCTCCTTCATTATAAGGTGAAATGGAGTGATTCAAAAGTCTAACTTGACTGATATTTCACAAGGAATCCATTGGAGGCATCAAAATTGAGTTTCGGGATTATTTGGAACAAGAAATGAGCCAAAATAGCTGGGCGTTTTTGGCTATTAATGTTGTTGGAATTTTTCTCATCTTGAATGTTTGGAAATTGAAGAATTCAAGGATATTCTTCAACTTTCTTCCATGGGGTAAGGTCTAAACCATAACCTAAGTATTTCCCTTTGATTCATTCCCTTAGTTTAAGGTTTAATCCATGATTTTAATTGAAAACCCATTTAATTCTTTAAATCAAGACCTAAGGTTATGTCCTAAATTTTAAAAATTGAAAATGAGTAAGAGGGATATATTTCCCAATTCCTTTTTGGGTCTTGTCCTCCTAGATTAGGAGAACATCATACTCGAAGTTGGCAAGTTTTGGAGGAGCATTTCGAGAGATATAGGACCCAACTAGCGTGGGTTGGACTCTTGCGTTATGAACACCTAAGAGCGATGTTTTGGTGAATTGGCTGAGCTATCGGACTCCGATTGAGTCAGTTTTTGTTCACGTGAGCTTGTATTGGTTTAGGCCTCGCTCGGGCAAGCTTGGATTCAGAATCCAAGGCAGACCCGATGTTGACTTTTGTTGCTTTTTGCGAAAAAATATAAAGATAATAGCTTTATTTTTTGTAATTGGTTTCTCTTGCATTTTTTGATGTTATTAGGTCATTATTGGTTAGATTTTAGTCGTGTGAAGGCGAATTTTAGGGGAAAAGCTATTTCTGAGGGTTGAGTTGAACTAACTGAGGTAAGTATCTTGCCTAACTTTGTGTGGGGAAAACTACCCCTTAGGATTTGGGTTGATTGTGCTATTTGTGTTATGTGAAAGCCTTATACGCAAGGTGACTAGTGGGTATATGGGCTATATGTGGTATTTGACCGGTTTAGATTATCTAGACACTTTCCATGGGTTTAATTGAATTGTCATAACATGTTATATTTCTCGTTGTTAATCTAATCTTACATGTTCTATTTGACATTGTTAGCACTTGTTCTACCTCTTACTTGTTATTTTGTTGTTATATGCTTTAATTGAAGTTATTTCCTTCCTTATTGTCTTATTACCACTTAATTATTGAACCATGTTTAATTGAAGTTGTTATTTCGTGGAATATTATCTTGTTGAGTTATTGGTGTTGAAGTTGTATTAGCCATTATCACATTGAGGCGAAGTTGTATTGTTGAGATGCCTTTCTTTGTTAAGCATTCCCATTCATTTTATTATTGTTGAAATTCTTGTACACATTGTGGTTGAGCCATGGGCTATTTGTTGTGGAAATATTGTATTGTTGACTTTGTGGCAAGTTGTGGAATATGAACACATGTGGTGCGAGTTGTGATTGTGTTTTGATATTGATATGCATGCGGTGGTATAATGCTAGGGGTTAATACGCATGCGGTGAGATAAGGTGCGCTTGATACGAGTGTAGCTAGTAGGGGAACTACTTAAAGCCACGCGATGAGATAAGGTGGACTAAAACGCGTGTAGCTGTTTCGGGAAAAATAATTTTCAAAATTAAATGTAAGGCTCACAAGGTGATATAATGAAAGATTGTGATTGAAATTGTGAAATATGAATATGAGGTGGTAGCTCGGTTGTGATTTTCATTGTACATTCCATGTTGGAACAACTTGTTGATTTGAATGGTCATTGTTCTTCCTTCAATCATTCATCCGCATTTTTATTGTGTTTGGTTATTTGTTGTTATCTTGGTGTTGGAATTGTGGTTTCTTGTGTGAGTCATGCATTCTACATGATTTATTGTATTGCTTTAACATGCCAATCTGTGCCTCCGTTATAACTTGGTGAATTTATTGTCAATGTGAATTTAATTGCATGGAGTCACTATATCATATTTTGTTGAGTTGTTGGTAATATAGTGATTTAAATAAAAGACAATTTAACATGCTTTACTATATGTGCCTCTTATGATAAAACTCGTTATCTCGCCCGGTGCCTTATTATTCTAAATGGTTATCGCACTTTCACTATAATTGGGTTATCAAGTTATACTCATTGCCATGTTAGATGTTTACCTTACTTAAAATTGTTATCATATCTTTTTTCTAACAAATTCTATATTTAATTCGTTGATTTAACTTATGTTTGTTTTGCTTAAAAATGATACTTTTGCTCAATTTTATTTATTTCTAAACTAAACCCATTTGATACTCTATTTCGTATAAATTGTATATTATTTACTTTACTTGATTTCTAAAATAAACTCATTATTTCATTTGACATCTTACTTTATTCAAGATTGTTATTGCGTTTTATGGTGTTTAGATATATCTTTCGTTCATCTAAATTAATTTTTATCACGGTTGCAAAGTACATGGTAGCACGTGAGCTTTGCCGTGCAAAGGTGATTGTCATTGTGGGCACGAGGTGCCACACGTGTATGATTGGGAAATTGTGGTTCATCCATACATTTTAATTTGTGTATTTTACTTTTATATTTTTTTTCTTCCAATTTTAATTATATAAAATCCCCAAAACCCTAATAATATGGGATCCCCTTCATTTTGTTAAGCTTCTGCCGCTTCTCTCTCAAAGCCTCTCACTTTTGAGAAAGCAGCCTCACTACATCAAGCTCCAATATAACGACCCCGTAGGTCGTTTTGAGTATTTTAGCCCTGATCCTCTAATATATGCTTTCTCTATGTTATATTGTGGTTACGTGACTAGCCGAGGTGTTTGGTTTTGGTTTCGGGTGAGTTTCGGAGTGAAATGGGACACATAGTCCCTAAGTTGGAAGTTTAAGTCATATGAGTTGACCGTAGTTTGACTTGTGTGAAGATAACTCCGGAATGGAATTTGCTGGTTCCAATAGCTCCATGGCGATTTTGGTCTTAGGAGCATATCTGGATGTTGATTTGGAGGTCTGTAGGTCGTTTTGGCACGATTTGGCAAAAGTTGGAAATTAGAGGAATTTGGAAAAGTTTGACCGGGAGTGGACTTTATTGATATCGGGGTCAGATCCCTTTCGAAAGTTGGAAAGGCACATAATGTAGTTTATTACTTGTGTGAAGAATTTAGTGTCAATTGGAGTTGTTTTGGTATGAATCGGCGTTGGTTTCGAAAGTTAGTAGTTCATAATTGCTTAGTCTTGAATTTGGGTTGCTATTAGCAGAATTCGTGTTGTTTGATGTGATTTTTGGCCTCGAGTAGGTCCTTTAAGTGTTTGGAACTAATTGGTATATTCGGACAGGGTCCCAAGGGCCCATGGTGTGAATCGGATTGAAATCGGATCATTTTTGGACTTAAAAAGTTCTACTAAAGCTGGCTGTTCTGGTGTCATTGCACCTGCGAGAGGGATTGATCGTAGGTGCGGGCTCACAAAAGCGAGCTGGGGAGCGTAGGTGGAAAATGGCCTAGCCCAGCTGGGTTCGCAGGTGCGAGTAGTGGACCGCATCAGCGCGTCCGCAGGTATGGAGATGTGGTTACAGATGCGAAAGGGGGGTGGATGGTCGTCCTTCACAGAAGCGGAGAAATACTTCATAGGAGCGGGCTCGCAGGTACGAGCAATGGTCCGCATAAGAGGAATTTTAGGACATAAGTGTTTTTTCTGCACCTGCGATTATTTTTTTGCAGGTGCGGCATCGCAGAAGCGACCCATAGACCGTAGAAGCGGAAGTGATGGTACGCTATAATTACATGTTTTAGTCGCTTATTTCACTCTAATTTACTGCACTTTAATTGAGTTTGAGCTTTAATCGCTAGTGTTTTGTGATTATTGTGTGTTTTATGCCTTGTAGGAATGATTCCGAGTGATGTAGATGTTATGGAGCTAATTCGAGTGATTTGGAGCTCTGAAGCCTGAGTAAAAGCCCAATGATTAAGCCGGGATTGTGTTCGGGGTCGAGGATAATGTCTGGATGTCAAAATCAAAGCAAAATCCATACTCTGAGAAATTTGCACTAATGCGACGCACTATGCAATGCACTATGCGACGCGCTAGTGCAAATTCCTACTCCTGTCAAAGTGCAAGCTCTCTGAAGTTTCCCACTTCTGCCCCGCCTGGCGTGTCGCCCCATACGGCGCGCCTGTACAAATTTTACAGAGTAATTGTCCTAATTCGCGTAGGAAAAGGTGGTTTCATTTGGGCCCAACCCTACTTGGTATAAATACATGTAAAAACATTATTTTTAGGACTTTTGACACATCTAAGACCTAAGGAGGCTAAGGAGGAGGTGGAGAAGCGAAAGCACAAGGAATGCATCATTCAATCCTCACTCAAGACAAGAGTTTGGATCATTTTATGCTTTTCTTTATATTTGTGATGAATTACTCCATATCTATGGAGTAGTTCTTTTTTAGGGATTGATGGATTTGGTGTTTTGATGATTGTGGATATTAACTCTAGTTTTTATGTATTGAATCGTTTTGGGTGTTTTAATTGTTGCATCTATATTCACATGTTCATGTCGAGAGAGGCATAACTTGTGATTTTTTTGCATTGTCTTGTTGGTTGAATTCATTGATTCTTCATAGTAATCGAACGAGGCTAATTGAATTATTGTTTAGACCTAGTTAGGAGGATAATCGAAAAAGGTTCTCCTAAAGACCAACCCACTATGAATTCTTGCATATCTTCACTGAACATAAATTGGTTCATATTGTGAGGTTGAGACTTAATCGAGAGAGGAGTTTCTACTAAACATTTGAACTAATAATTGAGTGAATTTTATTGAACAGTAGAAGTGAATTAACTAGACTTAAATCCTAGACAATTATCTTGCACCTATCCAATCAACCCCTATTTTCTCCCATTGATATCTTTCTTTACTTACTTTTGTTGCGATTGTCATAGTCAGTTAAATCTAGATTCTTATTTAATTTTAGTTTTAATCACATGATTCTCAATTGTTGATTATCTTGGATATCAATCTAGCTACAAACTGCGTAATACTGTTTAAATCCAATCCTTGTGGGTACGATGTTATACTATACTATCTTTGACTAGCGAGCATATTTAGGTGTGTGTTTCAAGCTCGTCAAATTTTAGCACCGTTGCCGGGGATTGGCAATCAATAGTGTTCGAAATAGTTTGTAGTGCTAATTTAGGAATTTTTCTTTTTGTTTTATTTTAATTTTCTCTTTTTACGCTTGATGTTGTTTGACTGTGCGCAGGCTACAGGTTAGATTGGTGCATGACTCGATTTTCTGGGAAGGAAGTGCTATCATATGAACCAGAAATCGAGAAACAACTGCGACAGCTGAGGAAGAAAAGAAATCTCCACGAGAATATAGTGAAAGTTGGGCAATCCTCAACCATAGAAAGTATGGTTGGAGATGATGATAATGTGGATTTGGCTGCAAGAGAGGCAGCCCAACAAAGAGAAAAAGCTGCAAGGGATGCTGAAGAAGCAGCTATTATAGATGCGCATCGCGTCTATGAAGAAGAAAGGGGTCACGGACTTAATCAAAATCAACCCGTGGGTGCAAGCCAATTCAGAAACTTAGCTCCCGATGCTGGGAAACCACTTGGTGATTATGCTAGACCGATCTACAACAAGGATTGCCAAGTATTCGACCACCTCCAGTTGCAGCGAACAATTTCGAATTGAAGCAAGGGTTGCTTCAAACTCTTCAAAACTGTTGTGTCTTCAAAAGAAAGATGAACGAAGATCCAAACAACTATCTAATGGACTTCAAGGAGATCATGAACACCTTTCAATATAATGGTTTTTCACAACATGTAGTCTACTTAAGGGCATTCCCCTTCACGCTGAAAGATTATGCGAAGCAGTGGCTTCGAAGCTTGCCCGAGGGATCGATTAGAACTTGGGAGGAGATGACCAGAAAACTTCTTGATAAATATTTCTCCTCAGCTAAAACGGCCAAGTTTAGAAGAGAGATCCACAACTTCTGCCAGAAAGATATTGAAACGGTTTTTGAAGCTTGGGGGAGGTTTAAGGAGATAGTCAGAAAGTGTCAACATAACAGAATTGAACTCTAGATGCAACTCCAAGATTTTTGGGATGGGTTGACACCAGCCTCACGCAGAACATTGAGCAATGCAGCTGAGGGTCTGTTGATGAAAAAGACACCAGATGAGATAGTCACTATCTTGATGAGTTATCTGAAGATGCAAATTAGTGGCCATCTGAAAGTGCTGAAAGAAGAAAGGCGAACGGTGTTCACCAGGTTGATGCTAATACATCTGTGCAGGTACAGCTTGGTGCTATGGTGAAGGAGATAAGGAAGCTAACCTTAGCTTCAATATAGAGTGAACCTCATGCAGCTTGTGATATATATGGAAGAGGAGACCCTACTCATGAGTGTCAAGCCTCTACTGAGGAAGTTAATGCTATTGGGAATTATAACTTCAATGCAATGGGTCAGAGACACCCTGATTTTTCATGGAGTTCATCTGGGGGCACAGTGAATGCATGGCAACAGAATAATTCCAGACCTCAGGGACAAGAGAGGCATGTTTTCCAAAATCAGCAGAGGCCGCAATTTCGTATTCAACAGCCCATTCAGTTTGGCTTGTGTATTGGTCTTGGCACGGTGTTGATGCAGGACGGTAGGGTGATTGGCTATGCATCTAGATAGCTTAAGGTGCATTAGATGAACTATCCTATTCACGACCTTGAGTTAGCAGCTAATGTTCATGCCTTGAAGATCTGGCGGCACTATTTGTACGGTGTCCCTTGTGAGGTCTACACCGACCACCGGATTCTACAGCATATGTTCAAATAGAAGAATCTTAACTTGCGGCAGCGAAGGTGGTTAGAGTTGCTTAAGGACTACGATATCACCATTGTACATCATCTTGGGAAGGAAAATATGGTGGACGATGCCTTAAGTCGCAAGGCAGAGAGTTTGGGCAGCTTAGCATATCTACCAGTAGCAGAGAGGCCATTAGCCTTGGATGTTCAGGCCTTGGCCAACCAATTTGTAAGATTTGATGTTTCTGAGCCGAGTCAAGTTTTGGCCTGTGTAGTTTCTTGGTCTTCTCTTTATGATCGTACCAGAGAGCGTCAGTATGAGTACCCCCATCTGCTTGTCCACAAGGACACAGTGCAGCACGTCGATGCCAAGGAGGTCATTATTGGGGATGATGGTGTATTACTGATGCAGGGCAGGCTATATGTGCCCAATCTAGATGGCTTGCGTGAATTGATTCTCCATGAGGCTCACAGTTCGCGGTACTCCATTCATCCAGGTGCCGTGAAGATATATCAGGACTTGAGGCAGCACTATTGGTGGAGGCGGATGAAGAAGGACATAGTGGAATATGTAGCTCGGTGCTTAAACTGTCAATAGGTGAAGAATGAACATCAGCGGCATGGTGGATTGCTTCAGAAGCTAGAGATTCTGGAGTGGAAAAGGGAAAGAATCACTATAGATTTTGTTGTTGGGCTCCCACGGACTCGAAGGAAGTTCGATGCAGTTTGGGTGATTGTGGATAGATTGACCAAGTCAGCTCATTTTATTCCAATGGTGACTACTTATTCTTCAGAGCAGCTGGCTTAGGTTTATATTCGCGATATTGTCAGGCTTCATGGAGTGCCGGTATCTATCATCTCTAAACAGGGTATTTAGTTTATATTGCGGTTCTGGAAGGCTGTTCAGCAAGAGTTAGGCATGTAGGTAGAGTTGACTACAGCATTTCTCCCTCAGACGGATGGACAGTCTGAGTGCACTATTCAGATATTGGAGAATATGCTTCGTGCGTGTGTGATGGAGTTTGGTGGTTCTTGGGATCAGTTCTTGCCGCTTGCGGAGTTTTCCTATAATAACAGTTACCAGTCGAGCATCCAGATGGCCCCCTATGAGGCCTTGTATGGTAGGCGGTGTCGGTCTTCGGTGGGTTGGTATGAGCAGGGTGAGGCTATGCTATTGGGTACAGACTTGGTTTAGGATGCTTTGGAAATGGTTAAATTGATTCAGAATCGACTTCGTACAGCCCAATCCAGGCAAAAGAGTTATGCAGATCTGAAGATTCACTACATTGCATTCATGGTTGGGGAGCGGGTCTTGCTCCGGGTTTCGCCCATGACGGGTGTTATGAGGTTCGGAAAGAAAGGCAAGCTAGCTCTAGGTATATCGGACCTTTTGAGATTCTTGGGAGGGCAATCTAGTTGCAGTTCATCAAATGTTCCATATTTTTATGCTCCGAAAGTATCACGGCGATCCGTCTCATGTGTTGGATTTCAGCTTAGTCCAGTTGGACAAGGATTATCTTATGTTGAGGAGCTGTTGGCCATTTTGGACAGGCAGGTTCGAAAGTTGAGGTCGAAGAACATTGCTTCATTGAAGGTTCAGTGGAAAGGTCAACCAGTCGAGGAAGCGACTTTGGGAGACCGAGTATGATATGCGTAGCCGTTATCCTCATCTTTTCACCACTTCAGATAAGTCTATACTCGTTCAAGGGCTAATGTTTGTTTTAAGAGGGGGAGGATGTAACAATTCGGCCGGTCATTTTGAGTATTTTTGGCCTTGATCCCCTAATTTATTCTTTATATTGTGGTTACATGACTCGCTGGGTTGTTTGGTTTTGGTTTCGGTTGATTTTCGAATTGAAATGGGACACAGTCCCTAAGTTTTAAGTTCAAGTCATAAGAGTTGACCGTAGTTTGACTTGTGTGAAGATGACTCCAGAATGGAGTTGTGATGGTTCCAATAGCTCCGTATGGTGATTTTGGTCTTAGGAGCGTGTCCAGATGTTGATTTGGAGGTCTGTAGGTCATTTCGGCACAATTTGGCGAAAGTTGGAAATTAGAGGAATTTGGGAAAATTTGACCGGGAGTGGACTTAATTGATATCGAGGTCGGATCCTGATTCTGAAATTTGGAATAGTACCTTAATGTTGTTTATGGCTTGTGTGCAAAATTTGGTGTCAATCAGAGTTGTTTAGGTATGAATCGGCGTTGGTTTTGAAATTTGGAAGTTCATAATTGCTCATGCTTGAATTTTGGTTGCGATGATGCAATATTAAACACGGAAATAAGAAAACAAAAGATAGAAGCAAGACGCTCAATGAACTATCAAAACAACAAGTAGGAACTAGTCTACTTACCTTCTTGATGAAGTCACGGAGTACCTATACTATACGAACAACCCTCAAGACAACGATGGTCTTGCAAACTGTTCGATCAAACAAAGGAACAAGTTCAATTTTGAATCACACCAAAATTGGACAAGTTAATTCACACGATTTTGGGAGCAATGTGCTGCCGTTTTTTGATTGATAATAATGTCAAAGGGTATCAAAATAATGAAGTGTTTAGGCTTATATAGAATGAGCCTTTACCTAAATCTACTAGGAAAAGAATAACTAGTTAACCTAAATCAACTAGAAAATAACTAATTAACAAAAACGCCACAATTTGGCTAATTTAAAGAATAGTCACGCAGGACCAAATAAATAAGAATTAATGTCTTTAATAACTACATAATAATACAACATAAACACAAATGTACATCTTCAACACAAGATTCGTCCATAGCAAGATTTATGGACGCTTGGATCTTCTCCAAGGCTAACCAACGCCTTTTCTTGTCTTGTTCATAGATGGCATTGATAACACTTGATCCAATTTATTTGCATCATTTAGGCTTATATAGAATGAGCCTTTACCTAAATCAACTAGGAAAAGAATAACTAGTTAACCTAAATCAACTAGGAAACAACTAATTAACAAAAAGGCCACAATCTGGCTAAGTTTAAGAAATAGTCACGCAGGACCAAACAAGTAAGAATTAATGTCTTCAATAACTACACAAATAATACAACATAAACACAAATATACCCAAGACGTCCACAGCAAGATTTATGGACGCTTGGATCTTCTCCAAGGCTAACCAACGCCTTTTCTTGTCTTGTTCATAGATGGCATTGATAACACTTGATCAAATTTATTTGCATCAACTTACCTCAAGCCGTGCAAATCTCTACTCCAACAAGCCCTTGCTTTGTGAATCGGCCTCCGAACGCCTCGAATCTTGCCACAAACAACTCGATACAATCAACATAAGCTATAGGAATCAATTCCATATGAAAATGCAGAGTTCTTAATCAAAAGTCAAGAAGTCAACTCAAATAAAACTTGGGCCCACGTCTCGGAATCCGACAAAAGTTACAAAATCCGAACACCCATTCAACCACGAGTCCAACCATAGCAAAATTACTCAAATTCCAACCAAGCATACCAAAAAGTCCAAAAAAATGATACAAACTTAGTCGAGGCCTCAAATCAAATCAAACAACATCAAAAACACGAATAGCACCCCAATTAAGCCTATTGAAAACTAGTGAATTTCAACTTCTACAATCGATGCCGAAACCCATCAAATCAACTCTGATTGACCTCGAATTTTGCACACAAGTCATAAATGACATAACGGACCTATTCCAACTTTCGAAACAAAAATTCGAGCCCGGTAATCACAAAGTCAGCTCTCGGTCAAACTTCTCAACTCTTTAAACTTCTCAACCTACGGACCACCAAATCAATATTCGAACACACTCCTAAGTCCAAAATCACCATACGGAGCTATCAAAACAATCAAAACTCCATTTCGGAGCTGTTTGCACATAAGCCAACATCCGGTCAACTCCTTCACCTTAAGCTTTTAATCTTGGGACAAAGTGCCCTAAATCATTCTGAAACGTCCCCGGAACCAAACCGGCTACCCTGACAAGTCACATAACAACAATTGAGCATAGAATAAGTAGTCAATGGGGGAAGGGGGCTACAACACTCAAAACGACTGACCGGGTCGTTACACTACCATGTTGCACTCAATTTCTTAACATACAATACTCACTCAGCAATCCTACATATAAAGAAGATATGCAAATAAATCAGGTAAACAACCAAGGAAGTTGCAAGTAAAGATGAAATGTAATAACCAAATCACACACTAACTAACTTTTCCTCAGAATTTCAATATCTGAACCAAACAACTGATCAAATTTCCTCAAACCACATGTGCACTATCAAGAAGGAACATGAGAGAGTGGCCTAGGGGGATGGATCCATATCCAAACTTTCACGGTGTAGTGACGTGTTAATAATCACAATTCTCATGGCACGGTCACGTGCTCTTATTCATTGTCCGCCCCACGTGGTCATAGGCTCAATATCACAATCTACCCGGCATGATCACATGTCCAATATCACAGTCCGCCTGGTGTGATCACATGCTCAATATCACAGTCTGCACGACGTGGTCAAGTGCTACCAGTCCAATCCATATCACACAAAATGCAGATATACAAGATTACATGTACATGATCAGTGAGCATCAAATTTCATACTCCTAGAGTGGTATAAGTGACACACTAAAGGTATGCATTAACAAAGTGTGCTATCATAGCTTAAATCAGAAAAATACATCACGAAAGTAGCAATTATCAGGTTCAATCAGGAGTTTAACCTCTATGTAACCTCAAACATGACTCAAATAGCTCACAACATGGGTGCAAATATAAGAACCATCACAGCATGAAGATTAGCAATCAATCCAAGGCATATCATAGCCTAAACACTACTCCGAGCATAAAAATACCCCAATGCACGCACATGGGCACAACCCCAGACATGTGCGCCACCCATAGCACGTAGCTATCACAAATAACTCAGGCAACTAGTGTGTCAACCAAGTTTAGATAAGATACTTACCTCAAGCAAGCCAAATCAGTACTCTAAGAATCTCTTCTCGCGTGAATCAACCTCTAGAAAATTCAAATCTATCCAAAATAACTTTATATCATCAGTAAAGGCCATAGGAAAAAATCCCAAATGATAAAGCTAAGATCTTGAAACGATTTTGCAAAGTCAACCCAAAATGTCAACCCTGGGCCCACACCCCAGAACCCGACCAAACTCACATACGAGTCTAAATATATGTGTTTCATCCAAATTAAACCTCAAATCGACCCCTAAATCATAAATTTATATTAAAAAGTTTTTACTAAAATTCCTATATCTTCACTTAGATTCATCAATCAAATGCAAAATTCAAGGTTGGAAACATGAATAATGAACAAATTCGAGTCAAAAATACATATCCCAATCAAAATGGTGAAAATCCCCTCCAAAATAACCCAAATCCGAGCTCTGTAACTCAAAATGTGATAAAATAACCAAAACCTTCGAAATAGAGTACTTAAATAATCTGCCCGGGTATATGTATCCGATAGCGGGACCAACATCGCGATCGCAAAGAACAATAACTCACTGGCTTAAAAATGCCCTTCGTGAACACGAAGTCCTTCACGTGAACGCGACCACCCATGTATGATCACATAGGCAAAACTCTAGCCCACCTGCACGCCTCCGCGAACGCGATACCTAAGCGCGAACATGGGTCATCACCTCCCAGAGCTCTGTGAACGCGACACATCTCATGCAACTGCAAAATGTAAAACTTGCCAGCCCAAAATTCGACTCCGTGGTTGCGAGCCTCCAACAGCAATCGCAATGAACTATCTCTGCACTAGAAATCAGCAGATCCAAAACAAGAAGTAATGGTTCGAACCCTATCCGAAACACCCAAGGTCCCCCGGTACCCCTACCAATCATAACAACCTATCCCAATAGATATTACGGACCTACTCAGTCCCCAAATAACACCAAACAACATCAAAATCACAAATCGCATCTCAATTCAAGCCTAAGGAACTAAATCAAGTTTTCGAATTCAAAACTTACGCCGAACTAACCTAAACAACTCGGAATGACCTCAAAATTTTCATGCAAGTCCCAAATGACACAACAGACTTATTCTAACTTCTAGAACAACAATCCAAACTCGATACCATCAAAGTGAACTCTCGGTCAAACCTATCAACCTTCTAAACCTTGAACTTTCCAACTTTCGTCAATTCAAGTCAAAATGCCCTAGGAACCTCTTAATCAAAATCCAGACGTACAACTAAGTCTAAAATTACCATACAAATCTATTGAAACTATAAAAAAATACTATTCTGGGGTCATCTACACCAAAGTCAAACTCCCATCAAATTTTACACTTAAGCATAAAACATTGGGACTAAGTGTCCCAATCTAATCCAAAACTTCCTCGAGACCAAACCAACCCCCCGACAAGTCATGTAACAATAAGTAGACATATGTAAAGAATCAAATAGGGGAAACGAGGCTTAAATACTAAAAACAACCAACTGGGTCGTTACAAGTTACTTTTATGTTATTATGCTCAGATTCGTGTTTTGAGCCTTTGGATAATTCTATATATCTTATTTAGACTTAACACAATGGTTTAGAGGTAAACTAAAGGGATTGGGAGTGATTCAGACCTATCTGGTGAAATTTCAAGTTAAAGAACTTAAGAAAGTTCATATGTTTGTTTTGATCTTGATTCTTATTTGTGATATTTTTGGATGTTCCTTGGACCCTTGGACAAGTTTCTATAGGGTATAGAAACTGCTTGAGATGATCTGATAGGGTCCTAAGGGGGCTTGAGTGAGTTTTGGCATGTTTGGAAGAAAATAACAGCTTTTGGGAGGATCTTAATTTAGACGTCCTGGTCGCCAGAGTGTCTGTGGTGCCAGAATCTGGTGGGCCAAAAAGGGTTAGCATCCAGGTCACCGTCTAACGGTGCCTATGGCGCTGGAATCTTCTATATAGGGAGACAAATTTCAGACTTTTCTCTGTTCATTCTTCCACCCTTTTGGAGACTTGGGAGCTTGATTTTTTGAAGTTTTGAGCTAGAATTTCATTGAAAGCTTAAGGTACTTGAATTTAAATATATCTATGGATTAGACATGAATCTATAACCATATTTGACATCAAAAAATGTGATTGAACAAGAAAAATTATGGTTTTTGTCTAAAACTCATGAAAGATATTGAATTTTTGAAGACCAATTTGGACTCGGATTTAAAGCTAATAAAATATTTGTATTCGCAGCGTTATGGCTAAATGAGGTCCGACCTTGGACTTGGGTTTTGACCGTTTAGGACAAGATTGACTTTTTGTTGACTTTTGAGATTTGATTAAAGGTTGAAGCTTTATTATTCAGAGTTAATTTAATTTTTAGCTTTATTAGACCCCGTTGAGAAATATATGGGCTAGATTGAACTCGTTTGATAGACATGGAGCAAGAAAAGACTAATTTGTAAAATAGAGCTAGCCTACTATGAGGTAAGTATCTCGCTTAACCTTGACTTGGGGGAATACTTTCTAAAATGGACTTATGTGCTATATGATATGTGTTTGGGGGTGACGTACATACAAGGTGACGAGCCTATAAGCGGGAACCAAGGTCATAACATGCTGGGGGGTAGACTTAAGGCTTTTGTATGCATTGTTTGGTTGTGTGTTCTTCTTGACTTATGCTTTATTTGATTATATGACTATGTGAGCCTATTTATTCATGCTAGAAATAATATTTAGGTAGGGCATCTTGTTTGGATATGATGGGATATTTTTTAGATTGTTGATGTACTTTATTTAGCCGTAATCATACTTTATACCATGAACACATACATCCGCTTCTTTATTAATTATGTCCTTGTACTTCTTATTGGTTATTTATTGAGAATATAGGTCTTTTGAAACTATTCGACCGGTTGTTTTGTGTAATTGTGCCCAGTTTCCCCTTTTGATGCTTCACATATGTGTAATTTGAGTTTTAGGACTTACGGGATTGATTGATTTTGTTCCGGGAATATTTCAGATTGATTTAAACCCTTTGGCTCTTTGCTTAGAAGCCTAAGTTGACTATGTTGACCAATTTTTGACTTTTGTGCAAATGACTCCGGAACGCTATTTCTATGGATCTGATAGTTTCGTATCATGATTTTTGACTTGCACGTATGCCCAAAAATAATTTTGGAAGTTTGTAAGTTGATTTGTATTGATTTGCCGAAAATTGGCAATTTAAAATTTAGAAGTTTGACCGTAGGATGACTTTTGGCTATTAGGTTCGGAATATTATTTTGGGACTTAGAATAGTTCCGTTGTGCTATTTAAAACTTCTTTGCAAAATTTGGTATCGTTTGGAGTTGATTTGATAGGATTCGGCCGCTTAGCTGCAATTCTAGAAGTTCTTGAACTTTACTTGAAAATTCATGTGGTTTGATGTCCGATTCGTAGTTTGGTGTGAATCCATATTGAAATTGTTCCTCCTATTGATCAAACAGCTTGCAAGTCCTTAGTTGTCTTAAGGGTTGTTTGCATAGTATAGGTCCTCTTTGGCTTCATCAAGAAGGTAAGTAGACTAGTTTCTACTTATTGTCTTGGTAGATCATCCAGTGTCTTGCTTCTATCTTTGTTTCTTTGCATTCTTAGTTTAATATTGCATCAGTTGGTATCAGAGCCTTGAAAGGGTTTGTTTTTACAATCCCAATCCTGTTCTTCGTGCCTTAATTTTAGGTTTCTAGTTTAGTGTTCTTGAATTGTGTTTTTGATAATTAAAAAAATGTTAAAAGAAGAGAAACAATCGTGAGTTGATTGTTGGTTGAAGTTGCTATCACATCTAGGGTTGAGATTTTGAAGTCTTGATTGTTAAAAGGCGTTCTTGAAACCCTAGGTTGAAATCTTGAAATGAATCCAATTGTTAGATGATTTGTCCATTGTTCTTGGTTGAATTCTTGAAGTTCTTGGACATCAACTTGTTGTTCTTGAATTAATTCATGTTTAATCTTGCGGATTCTTGAAGTTCGACCATTCTTGACATGTTTGCATTGAATTCTTGAAGTTCTTGGACATCAACTTGTTGTTCTTGAATTTATTTACGCTTAATCTTTGGGATTCTTGAAATTCGCCCGTTCTTGACATGTTTGCATTGAATACTTGAAGTTCTTGGACCCCAACTTGCATTCTTGAATTGATTCACATAGGAGAAGGATGAGAAACCCTAAGCCTAGTTTAAGAGGGAAACAACTCCCATTCCAAAAGAGAGAAGTTTCAAGGAATTTTTTTCCTTTGGGTTTAGGAGTAAGGGAGGCGACAATCCTAAGGGAAAGAGAGGGAAAATTCGGCCCTCTCCAAGTTAGAGTGGGAAAGCCTCTAGAATTTTCTTATTTCTTTGATTGCACTACTTCTAATTAGTAATTCTTGGGTAATTTTCTACTTAAGCTAATTATTAAATTTTGAGCTTGTAGAATTTCGTGCTAAAACTCAGAATTTCCACTTTCGTAATTAATTCTTTGCTTTTTGTGCTCAATTTAAAAGTTGTCCGCCTATAGAGTCACATAAATTCACTCACCCCGAAGAGAACTAGTGAACTTGTGAGCTTGAAAGGTCGTTGAGGAACTTTATCAATTAGAGGAAGCCATTTTGAGGACAAGTTTGAGAGTTCCTACCTAAAATATTGAGTGAACCCGAGTGTCATTCCAAAGTGAGGGATTGAGTGTGCGTGTGTGTATGTATATCACAACCCGTATTTTTCACCTTCGGGAGTCGTGATGGCGCCTACTAGTGAAAGCTAGGCGAGCCAATCAACCAAATTATTTAGCACGTTTTCAATAGAAATCCTTTCAACTAAAACGATTACAAACTACCCAAGATCTGGTGTCACAGTTTGAAAGACTGTCTAAGATTTACTACAAGTAAGGGTCTGAAAGAAATAACAAAATGCTGTTTCGGGGACTACAAAAAAGAAACAGACAAAATAGAAAGCAGGACACTCCAAGGTCCGCGGACGCCTGCAGGACTACCTTAGGTCGCCTGATAATCAGAAGCCGGAAGCTCCTTACAGTCCAAAGCCTGCGGTACTGGGATCTGCACAAAAGAGTGCAGAGTGTAGTATCAGCACAACCGACCACATGTGCCGGTAAGTGCCTAGCCTAACCCCGGCGAGGTAGTGACGAGGCTAGGACCAGACTCCAAATAAAACTGTGCAGTTATATACCAATATATATATAT
>MCJB01049826.1:79757-95020 GCA_002018475.1 Nicotiana obtusifolia
TTTGGGGGGGGGGGGGTGAAGAATACTTTTGAGCTGTTTCAATAGCAGCTCAACTACCCCATTACAATTTATAGGGGCTTAGATTATGGAGTTGCTGCATACAACTTGCCAAGTCTCCAATAGTTGTATGAAGACCATTTTGTAGTATTCCATCTTTACGAGAAATGTTGTTGAAAAAAAAAAATTGAAAAAAAAAGGACCTCAAAATCTTCTAAATCGCTCTTTTGATCTAAACTCGACCAAACCACGTCCGAATGACCTGAAATTTTGCACACAAATCATAAATTACATATCGAAGCTACAGCAACTTTCGGAATTCCATTCCGACCCTCGGATCAAAATCTCGCCTATCAACCGGAAATCGCCAAAATTCTAACTTCACCAATTCAAGCCTAATTCTACACGGGACCTCCAAAACTAATTCCGATCACTCTCCTAAGTCATAAATCCTCTCCCGAAACTAACCGAATCATCGAAATTCACATCCGAGCCTTCTAACTCATAAGTCAACATACGGTTGACTTTTACAACTTAAGCCTTCTTGGAAGAGACTAAGTGTCTCATTTCTTACTGATTTTACTCCGAATGCAACTTACTCAACTTGATTACATAAAACATAGATAACGAAATATAATGAGACAAAAGATGGGGAAGACGGAGTGGTAACCCACGAGACGACTGGCCGGGTCATCACAATGTATGTCTTTTTTTTTTTTTGTAAGTTTTTGCTCTGTGAGCACGCTTATATATTGAAGGCTGGGTTCCAGAGAGTGGGGGGAAAAGGAATATTTTAGCGCTAAATCCGGGTCTGACAGAAGAAATATTTTTGTAACTAACATGTCAGCTGCCCTGTTGGCAGTTACAGATTTCTTTTTCAGCCCTCTTCTTTCACTTTTATTCTTAAGGTATATTTCACTAACATCATAACTAGTGGGCAGCGGATTGAGAAGTATCAGTGGCATGATGGGTACCTTTTTAAGAAGGGGAGAGTTTGTATACCCGAGTCCTCGTGGCTTGATGGGACACTTTGTGGTAGACAAGACTTTAGCTATATTAGCGGAACAGTTCCATTGGCCTAAGATGAGGCGAGATGTGGAGAGAATATGTGGAGCGTGTTTTGAGTGTAAAAGAGCTAAGTCTAGGTATAATAATCATGGTTTGTATACTCCCTTACCCGTTCCTACTAGTCCTTGGGTAGATATCTCGATGGATTTTGTGATGGGGCTGTCGCGATCTAGGGGAGGTCATGATAGCATTTATGTGGTTGTTGATAGGTTTTCTAAGATGGCTCCTTTTATTCCTTGTAAAAAATGTGATGATGCACAACATGTTGCTCCTTTGTTCATTGCTAATGTATTAAAGTTGCATGGTGTGCCTCGAACTATTATTAGTGATAGGGATGCTAAGTTCTTGAGTCACTTTTGGAAGTGTTTGTGGGGTGCTCTTGGCACCAAAATTTTGTTTTCTACATCACATCATCCACAGACTGATGGTCAAACCGAGGTTGTTAATCGGCACTTGGGCTGACCGATTACCTATTATGGAGCTTGCATATAATAGAACTGTTCATCGCATGACTAGCATTACTCCATTTGAATGTGTTTATGGTTTTAATCCTTTGATACCACTTGATCTTGTTCCTTTGCCGAGAGATGCAGTTATTAGCGTTGACGGAGAAAAGCGGGCAGCTGCGTTGCTCGAATTGCATGCTAAGGTGAGGAAAACTTTGGAGGATGCTTATGAAAAGGTAGCGGTCAAGAAGAATAAAGGAAGGAAAAAGCTTGACTTAAAGAAAGATGACTTGGTTTTGGGTGCACTTCCGAAAGGAAAGATTTCCGAACCATAGGAAAGGGAAGTTAGCTCCGCGGGGAGATGGACCATGTCAAATGTCGCAGAATATCAATAACAACTCTTATGTTATGGACTTGTCTAGTAGCATTGCTTTCGAACATGACAGTGCTTTGATTTCGAGGACGAAATCCTCTCAAGAGGGGGAGAATGATGCAAATAAATTTGATCAAGTGTTATCAATGCCATCTATGAACAAGACAAGAAAAGGCGTTGGTTAGCCTTGGAGAAGATCCAAGCATCCATAAATCTTGCTATGGACGAATCTTGTGTTGAAGATGTACATTTGTGTTTATGTTGTATTATTGTGTTGTTGTAGAAGACATTGGTTCTTACTTAAGGGGTCCTGCGTGACTATTCTTTAAATTAGCCAAATTGTGGCCTTTTTGTTAATTAGTTGTTTCCTAGTTAATTTAGGTTAACTAGTTATTATTTTCCTAGTTGAGTTAGGTAAAGGCTTATTCTATATAAGCCTAAACACTTCATTATTTTGATACCTACCTTTTGACATTATTATCAATCAAAAACCGGCAGCACATTGCTCCTAAAATCGTGTGAATTAACTTGTTCAATTTTGGTGCGATTCAAAATTGAACTTGTTCCTTTGTTTGATCGAACAGTTTGCAAGACCATCGTTGTCTTGAGGGTTGTTCGTATAGTATAGGTACTCCGTGACTTCATCAAGAAGGTAAGTAGACTAGTTCCTACTTGTTGTCTTGATAGTTCATTGAGCGTCTTGCTTCTATCTTTTTGTTTTCTTATTTCCGCGTTTAATATTGCATCATATATATACATATATATGAAGAAGAAAATACTTAAGTGAATATAAGTCCCGATAAGGGAGAATACTGTAATTCATGAGACTAGAATAATGTACATAACTTCAGGAATACGAACTTTTCTTTATGCCTTGTTATCAAACTCATGTAGTTACGGGATCATGTCAAAAAGAAGGAAAGGTTTAGCCTTAACATACCTTATCACAATCTTTCCAATCACCAAGTTGGACTTGCCTCTTCGCACCTCAACTATAACAATGATAATAATACTATCATTAAATTACAAAAGGTACAATTGTCGCACAACGAACGACAAGATTATTTTGTATTAAAACGGGCAGCATCTCCCCTATAATCCTTACTCCCTTAAAATTCAAGATAACACCAACAACACAAGTACACAAAAATAACAACATATATAAATTATTTTCCAACCTTATATACACCACAAAATACTATAAAATTGCCCAAAACACCCAAATCTCTTCATACACAAAACAACCATCGTAGTAGTGTCAAACAACTCGAAAATATTACGATGAACGACCAGCCCACCACCCTGCATTTATGTGGTGTTTCTCCACACCCTTTCTCCTCCAAAACTCCATAAAATAGTAGCAACACGCAGTCCAACAGCAACATGAAATAGTCCACAAAATAGTCCGCTACGAGTGAATAGCTCGAACTCACGGCTTCCGATCACCGTCCTGTGAGTTCTTACAATTATAGAATGACTTTCCATACATCTCCAATAGAAAAATGGATGAAATAGCGCATTAAACTTTTCTTATTTCTTGAATAACTCAGCTCCTATCTTGATTCTTCAAACTCTAGATTTTTCGTCTAACTATAACTTGAAAAGGAGAAAATTTCAATTTTTTTTTTTTACAAATATTTTTTTTTTGGTTAAATAAGGTTTTAATTTATTAAAAATAGACTACAGCATTGGAGTGGGACATTGACCTTACCTCCCAAAAAGGTACATGTACTTATGGTCATCTTAAAATGTTGACTATAAGTACCTAGGTAATAGTAAGAGGTTAGACCTATTGTAATGTGACGATTGCCTATTTTGTAATAGACAGTCGTATGTACAAATTTTCCTAGGTCAACTATACAAAAAAGTATATATGTTCCTATTGTATCCAAAAGGTTGTGAGGTTTGGTTTTCCCTATCTACCTCTGATAGGAATTTATACTATCAGAGTTTTGCAAAAAAATAGCAAAAGAGCGCGAGTTATCTTCAAATTTGCTTTGACTCCTGATGCAAGGAAAGCCAAGTTGAAGATATCCATCCATGTGTATCATGAGGCTGCATAGTTGTGTTGGTGGAGCTGTTGGCTGTGATTGTTTGTGATTATTAGTGTTGGAGCTGCTACTATGATGTATGTGTGTCCAGTTGTGCTTTATGTCATTCATGTTGGTATTGGCTTTGGCATTGCTACTGTTTATGGTGCAGTTGTTGTTGCTGTTGATCTCATTGCTATCTGTATGATGAAATTGGAATGTTTTAGCCCAGTGAATGATTCTGATTCTGAGTCTGCTAGAATTGCTTAAACTGATGTTGAGTCTGCTTTGATTGCTGTTGTTAGCATTCCTACTTGAGGTATCTGCTGCTGCTTGTTTCCTTGAATGATGTGGTTTAATTGTGTTGCTGCTATATTGATTCAAACTGTTGCTGCTGCTACTGATTAGTTTGGCTGGTGTGCATGGGATGCTGTCTGTGATGTTGCTTCTGCTACTGTGACCAATTGGAATTTTGGCCTTGAGGGTATTGCTGATGTTACCACTGGTGTCACTGAAGTTTCTGCTGCTGTTGTATCTGCTATGCTGGTGCAAGGAGTGTACCTGTGTTGCTATGTGTTTCTGCTGGACTGGAGGTTGACTGGATGTGCTGCTGCTATTTCTTCTGCTGCTTCTATTGATGATGTTTTTGCTTCTGTTACTGGTATGGTAGGGATGCTTATGTTTGTGATAGTTCTAAATTGTGGGGTTCCAGTGAAGAGTATTGTGGGTATAGGAACATGATGATTGATGCAATTGCATTAGACTTAGCACTCGAGGTGCTAATACCACACAATGCAATTGTGCCAATAATCTGAACCTATTTGGACAGCTGCTTCTAAGAGGTCTATTGTTTCTGTGTCTGATGTTGTTGGTGAGGATCTTGAGGGTCTTGCTGCTGGTTGTGCTGCGACCTGTTGGTTCTGCTGTTGTTCCTTTTTTTGGCCTTGTTTTCTGCCTTCCTGATTTTTCTGTTGGAAATTGCACCTCTACTGTGATTGTATCCCTTTTAGAATCTGCTGCATCTATGAGACTATGGCCATATCCTGATCAATGCTAATATCAATGTTGATGGCATGTCTGTTGTTACTGAAGCAAGATGACTGCTGCTTGAGTTCTGATCTTTGTCTGTCACTGGTGCTGCTGCTCTCAGTGGTAACACTACTATTGTCACTGGTGTTGCTGTTATCTATTAGCTGCTCAGATAGCTGCCTTTTAGTGTCTGTGTTTCTGCAATATCCCTGCAAAACTAGCAGAAAAGCTATAGAAACTGCTGCTGGTCCTTCTGTTGGCCTTGATGTTTTCTGCCTTCTTGGTTTCTGCTGAAGAGTACATGTCTGTTTGTATCTCTTTTAGCCTTTGCTGCTGTTGTGAATGATCAATGCTAGTGTCCTTGTTGGTGACCTGACTGCTGTTTCTGAAACAGATCAACTGCTGCAACTGCTGCATGAGTTCTATCATTTGTTTTTCACTGGTGCTGCTGATTTCACTGGAAACACTCTGCCTTCCTAATTTTTGCTGGAAAATACATTTCTGCTGTCTTTGTATCTCTTTTAGCCTTTGCTGTAGTTATGAAAATTTCTCCATATCATGATCAATGCTAGTATCTTATAGATACTTTTCCATTTCAATATCAAAAACGGTCATATTAGAGTGAGAAACAGCGGCGATAAGAGAGAGAAAACTCATCTCCTTCGAAGCTCACCTACAGTCGCCAATGGCGACGCCGGCCGGCGATTTCCCGGCTGGCCAGCCCTCAACGCTTACTCTCCCAACCCACCCAACCCCAAATACCAACATATCCCTACCCCAACCTCTGGATTTCACCAAAATCCTAAAACCAGCAACCCTAAACAGTACGAACACAGAGAATCCTAGCCGACAAACTGAGCCAATCTCTTTCCGGCGAGCTACCTATCTGCATGGACAAGCAATTGTGAAATTTATAGAGGCAGAAGTCACTCGCATGAAGCACATCGAGGGTTTGCAATTTGCGGTTCTAGGAAAGTTCTCCTATGGCTGGCCAGAGATTCAAGAGCTTAGAAGAATCATTCCGATACAATGTGGTATCAAAGGGGATTGTAACATCGGCTACTTTAGAGACAAATTGGTCCTTATCAGACTAACACTTTGGGAGGACTTCATCAAACTCACCTCCAAAAGTACATATTACCTGAAGGCTAAGGATGGTTTCGAATATCAGATGAGGCAACAAATTTATGATACAAAATTCAAGCTGGGTGAGGAAACGCCAATGGCAATGGCGTGGATTTCATTCCCGCACCTATTGCCCACTTATTTCGTAAAAGAGTGTCTCTTCTCACTCGCATCAGCTGTAGGTAAACCAGTACACCTCGACTTGGCAACAATTTACAAGACGAGACCTAGTTGCGCAAGAGTTAAAGTATTGGTAGACCTTCTAGCTGATTTGCCCAAAAAAGTCAGGTTGGATATTGAAAATGAAACAACTGGGGAAACCAGAACAGAGTGGGTCAGAATACAATACGACTACCTTCCCAAATACTGCAAGGAATGCAAATTGCAAGGACATGACATGTTTGAATGCTGGAAACTACATCCGGAAACATATAAAAAAACAGAACACACTCAGGTCAAGGCACTAGATCAAATAAAAGCTAAAGGCAAAGCAGTGGAAACAGGAAATAAGCATAACCAGGAATCAGCCCCCTTAATGATTCTATCCAGCGGCAAAGTCGTAGGCAAAGCAGGTCAACAATGGCAAGAAATAAAGGACAACCGTGTGCAAGGCAAAATGAAACCCAAAGAGGGAACTCAGAAAGCACCAGCCAATAAGGAACAGCAGGTCAAAATGGCTAACATTTTTGATGCTCTTAACTCTAACAATACGGATGGCCTTAATATGAACTTCAGTGATCAGACAAACACTAGCCAAACTGATATGGCTATCCTATCCAACATTGAATCATTGAAAGTGATGGGCAGTGAAAGAAATGATAATGCCACTGGTCAGAGAGATGTGTTTGAAGCTGCTGTGGTTGGCCATAGAGCTTTGGCAAATGCACAAACTAGGTGTCCTACAACAGCTGACTTAGGCAAAACTACTGAATGCCCTGCAGAAGTTGGGCTTGGCAAACTTGTCCCAGCAACCCCAGCCTTGAATGAAATGAACAGCCTATCAAATGACAAAATTGAACAAGCTGCAGAGGAAGCAAACATGAGGATTACCCTCGAACAAAATCCAACAATCACTGCTGTTTCAGACAAAAAAGATTGCACTAATGCACCAAATTTGAACATCAAAGCAAAGAAATCAGCAACTCAAATAGACAAACAATTAGTCTTAACATCAGCAACCCAAAAAACTACTGGAAAAAAAGCAACACAATGTGTGCCTTCAGCAGGAAACCTCAACTCAGGCAACAATTGGAAAGGTGGTATCAGAAGACACACCAGAGCCAACGCAGATAGCGGCTAATCAAGAAACAAACAAATCATATCACAGAAATGGTTCAAACCAAACTTCAACAGCTTCAGCCTCAACCTCAACCTGTCTCAAAATCCCTCAAGGCAGAAACTTGCACAAAACTGTTGAATTAGCAACACGAGCAGCAAGGCAAACAGCCTTAACAGCCTCATCATCAAACACACACATAGTCGCAGCAAAGGCTAACACAGTGACATACAAAGCGTGCAACCAAAGTGAAATCACAACTCAAGCTACTATTAAAAAGGGAACAACTGATAACAACACAATAGAAAGCCCCTCAGACTCTACTTCTCTATGGGTACTCAAAAACTTCTACAACAAAGAAGGGCACAGAAGCAGCACACAACAGCAAGACACCATTCTTAACAGCCACGACAAGATTAGCTCCCCAAGTGAAAGACAAAAAGCAGCTGAAAACATTACTAATAGCCATACAAAGCCAATCACTGGAAGATTATGGGCGGAACAGTCAGAAGAAGGTTCGGAAGATGGAAGGATACCAGAAGGGGTACATAGCGAGGACGAGGGAACAACTGGAACATGTGAAAATGAACCGCAAAACAAAATGGCCCTATCCATCCCTGGGAAGACAATCAGTGACCGAACAGATCCCAAAACTCAACAAGGAACAGTCATCGCAACAAAGAAAGGTTTTGCCGACTATGATCCAACTACCAGAAAAGACATAATAAGAGCCCGACTACAAGCAATCATCACACCAAGGAACTCTGCAACAATAGCAAAAATCCAAAAGAAAACAGACCAATTGATGCAAATAAATTTGATCAAGTGTTATCAATGCCATCTATGAACAAGACAAGAAAAGGCGTTGGTTAGCCTTGGAGAAGATCCAAGCGTCCATAACTCTTGCTATGGAAGAATCTTGTGTTGAAGATGTACATTTGTGTTTATGTTGTATTATCGTGTAGTTATTGAAGACATTAGTTCTTATTTGTTTGGTCCTGCGTGACTATTCTTTAAATTAGCCAAATTGTGGCCTTTTTGTTAATTAGTTGTTTCCTAGTTGATTTAGGTAAAGGCTCATTCTATATAAGCCTAAACACTTCATTATTTTGATACCTTTTGACATTATTATCAATCAAAAAAACGGCAGCACATTGCTCCCAAAATCATGTGAATTAACTTGTCCAATTTTGGTGTGATTCAAAATTGAACTTGTTCCTTTATTTGATCGAATAGTTTGCAAGACCATTGTTGTCTTGAGGGTTGTTCGTATAGAATAGGTACTCCGTGACTTCATCAAGAAGGTAAGTAGACTAGTTCCTACTTGTTGTCTTGATAGTTCATTGAGCGTCTTACTTCTATCTTTTGTTTTCTTGTTTCTGCTTTTTATATTGCATCACCAATGCCCCACAGACCAAGACATGGATGATGAAGATCTTAATCAAAACATATCCAACATAGCCAAGCAGGGGGACATCTCACCAACATAAACCAACGTATTGAGATCAAAGATATACCCACAGAAAAGGCAAAACAGAAGCAATAACAGCTCCTCTAAAGAAAGAGGAATAGCAACTCTCTCAAGCAAATCCCAATGAATGCCATAATCTGGAACATACGATCGGTCAACACAATGCAAGCTTTCGAAAGACTGATCACTCTACACAACAAACATCATTTCGACTTCATTGGTATCATGGAGCCAAAGCAGCAAATGAGGAAACTGGATAATTATAAAAGAAGAATCGGTCTTGCACAAGCAGTAGCCAATGTATCCAATAAAATCTGGGCCTTTATTGACGACGCTTATGATATCAGCACCCTGTCAGATACAACGCAGCAGTTAACTCTAAAATTGGTGCACACAACCACAAATCAGGAACTAATTCTCACCTTGGTATATGCCAAATGTACAGCTATAGAGAGAATCGAGCTATGGGACACCCTGTATGACTTAGCTCAACATATGAACATAGCTTGGCTAGTAGGAGGTGATTTTAATGTTATCAGAGATCAAGAAGAAAAATACGGAGGGCTTCCAGTTCTTTTCAATGAAGTGGACGACTTCAACCACTGCATTAACACTGTATTTTCACATGGTGGAATGGGAGAGCAGACGAAGACTGTATCTTCAAGAGACTAGACAGATGTCTGATTAACCAGAATTTCCAGCATGACTTCCCTACAATTGAACTCAACCATTTGACAAAGATTGGCTCGGATCACAGTCCATTACTCTTACATCTGAAGAAGGAATCAAAAATAATCAGGAAACCATTCAGATTCCTCAACTTCTGGACCAAACACGAAACCTTTCAAGCAACTGTACGAGAAAATTGGCATGCTGGCTTTCAAGGGGACCCCTTTCTTGTCTTCAACCACAAGCTCAAAAGAATGAAAAAAGTACTAACAAAATGGAGCAAAGAAACCTACGGAGACATTTTTCAGAACATAATCAACATGGAAGAAGTAGTCCTAGTTTATGAGAAACAATTTGAGACTAGGCCAAATGCGCAAAACAGAGCAAGACTCCATAAAGTGCAAGCCCAAATGATCAAACACCTTGCCATCGAAGAACAATTCTGGAAGCAAAAGGCAAGAATGACTTGGTTCAAGGACGGAGACAGAAATACCAAGTTCATTCACGCTTTGGTCAATGGCAGAAGGAAGAAACTTCAAATAAACAGAATTCAGAACAGTTCAGGAATATGGATTGAGGATGAAGAGGGTATAACAGAAGAAGCTATCTCTTTCTACAAAGAACAATTTACTGAAAACTCCTCCCCCACTGATTTCAGAATACTAGACCACATACAGCAATTAATCGACCATCAACAAAATGAAGAACTGATTAAAATCTCAACAGGAGAAGAAATCAAAAAAGCAGTTTTCAACCTGAAGGGTGACAGCACAGCTGGGCCAGATGGCTTCACAGGCCTTTTCTACCAATCATGTTGGGAAATCATTAAGGACGACATCCAAAATATGGTCGCTGCCTTCTTCAATGGAAGAGAACTTCCCAAATTTGTAACTCATACAAATTTGATTCTCATACCCAAAAGGAAGGTGACAGAAACTTTCTCTGATTTGCGACCCATAAGTCTCAGTAACTTCGTCAACAAAATCTTCTCCAGAATACTACACGACAGACTCCTGAACACACTGCCAACTCTCATCTCTCAGGAACAAGCAGGTTTTGTTAAAAACATAACCATATTTGAAAATGTCCTTCTGGCTCAGGAGATCATTACTGACATAGGGCAAAGAACAAAAGCTGGGCCCAATGTGGTAATCAAGCTGGACATGACCAAAGCCTTCGATCGAATATCATGGCTATTCATGACCAAAACTTTGAGGAAAATGGGCTTTAATGAAATTCTCATCAGAATGATTTTTGATATCATGAGCAACAACTGGTATTCTATACTTATCAACGGCCAACCCCAAGGTTTCTTCAAATCAACAAGGGGAATCAAACAGGGGGATCCACTATCCCCGACACTTTTCATCATGGCAGCTAAAGCCCTATCAAAAGGCCTGAATTCCCTACATCACAACCCTCATTTCAAAGGTTTTGGAATGCCTAGAAGGAGCCCAAAGATCAATCATCTGGCATATGCAGATGATATGATCATCTTCACATCCTCGGATGCCGCATCTCTAACACTGATAATGGAGGTGCTAAATGCTTATGAGACAGCATCTGGCCAACTCATTAATAAAAGCAAATCTGCTATCTACCTGCACCATACAGCCAAAAACTCAGTAATCTCAAAAGTGGAAAGAATCATAGGCATCGAAAAACAGGACTTCCCTTTCACCTATCTAGGATGCCCAATGTTCTACTCCAGAAAAAGAATTGCTTACTATCAACAGATAATAAACAAGGTACAGGACAGACTTCAATCTTGGAAAGGCAAATTGCTCTCAATTGGAGGAAGAGCCATCCTGATCAAACATGTTCTACAAAGCATGCCTGTTCACCTACTGTCAGCAGTTAATCCACCAAAACAAGTGATCAACCTTCTCCACAAGCTCTTTGCGCAATTTTTCTGGAGCAACACTGTTGGCGAAAAAAGCAGGCACTGGTCCTCATGGAATAACCCTTGTCTTCCTTATGAAGAAGGAGGTGCAGGCTTTAGATCCCTTCACGACATGTCTAAGGCTTTATTTTGCAAAATTTGGTGGAATTTCAGAACTAAACCAAGTCTCTGGAGTGCATACATGAGTCAAAAGTACTGCAAAAGAAACAACGCAGTAATAGTCCCCTGGAGCAGAGGCTCACAAACCTGGAAAAAGATGCTAGAGTGCAGAGAAATTATAGAACATCAAATCGCCTGGCAAATCAAAATGGGGTCATCATTGTTTTGGTATGACAACTGGACCAAGCTGGGAGCACTATATCACATAGTGCCACCAAACATTCCAATCGATGAATCAATCCAGAATGTAAATTACTTCCTGCAAAATGATGAATGGAACTCCTCGATGTTAATAGAAACACTGCCACAGGATCTAGTGGATTATATAACCACAACAATAAGAGCACCAAACATGGAACAACCACTTGACATACCTTTCTGGATGCCACAAACTCATGGCAGTTTCAGTCACTACTGCGTGGGAATACCTCAGAAAAAGGGAAAATCCAAAGAGAGCATACGAGAAGATATGAATCAAAGGGCTTCCTTCAAAATCGCTTTCTTTATGTGGAGAGTATGGAAGGCAAAACTCCCTTTAGATGATATCTTGAAAAGATGGGGTTACCACCTACCTTCGAAATGCTGGTGCTGTACTGATCCAAAGGAGGAAGCCATGACACATCTATTCTTTGATTCCTGCACAGCCAACAAGGTATGGAAATATTTCCTACAAAGAGCTGGAATCGCGATGGAAGGTCTGACGTTCCAACAAGCAATAACGAAATGCTGGACAACTCAAACAATCAATAGAATTAACATAGTGCTGCAAGCACTACCTTCCTGCATAGTTTGGGAGCTCTGGAAAAGAAGAAATAATATCAAACATGGAGAACCAATAACAACTGGCAGAGTCATTTACCAAATATCCACTACAATCCAAGCTCTAGTTAATACCAGAAAACCTGGTTTTGACGCACCATACAAATGGAGTGAGCTTCTCCACAAGCTTGAAACTCACAATCCCAAAATAACTTACAACAAAGTGACTTGGGAACCTCCAAAACTGGGGTGGATAAAGGTTAACACAGATGGAACATCAAAAGGAAATCCAGGAAGAAGCTCTATCGGCTACTGTCTGAGAAATGAGAAGGGCGACCTCATATATGCCATGGGCAATGAGATACAAGAAGGAACCAACACAGAAGCGGAAGAAATAGCCATCAAGGAAGCCTTAAAATACTGCATATCACATGGTTACACGCAAATTTGGTTGCAGACTGACTCCATGCTACTAAGCAACATTATTAATGGCAAATGGAACCCCCCTTGGTGCATAATTGACCAAATAGAAGAAATCCTTCTTATGAAACAAGAGCTTACACTGAACACTTCACACATATTTAGAGAAGGAAACAAACTGGCCGACCATATCGCAAATCTAGCCTTAGAGGAAGGATTTTTTGAATGGCGGCACTTCAATCATTTGGACAGGACTGCAAAGCAAATCCTAAACAATGACAAATCGCAATGTCCCTACCTTCGAGTAAAGATAGAAAAATGATAAATCATGGGAAGAAAAGGAAGGAAGGGAACAAAGTGACAAAAAGCTCGAAAAGAAATAACAGCCCACTGCTGTTCCACACAGCTTATACCATATCACTGACTCCTTTATTTATGTCTTTGCAGGTTGATCTAGTAACAGTAGGAAGACAAGCAAATACTCTGCTTTTCATCAATGTTTCAAGCAGTCAACAAATCCTAAAAGAAATCTTGTTTATACAGTTGGAAAAAACAATAACAGGGAGAAATACCACGAAGCTGCAGCTCACAAATGTTTTAAACAGCCAACAAAAGATAACAAAGCAACTGGACACATTACTTGGGAGCACAACAACTCCAACCCTAGCAAACAACAAACCAATTCATTCAGAGAGCAGGCAACAAATTACAATAGAATAGCTGAATTCTCAGGGAAGAATATGGAGCACACAACTGACCTTTCTTAATATACTGCTATCTCGCTTACTCCACATTACACCACTAATTTCTTTACTTTTGCTTTTGCAGTTTGAAACAATGGTAACAGGGAGATATTACAACTATAAATGCTCAATAAACCAACTGGACGCATGGAGTTTCTACTGGAGCACACAATCAACCACAAACTCTCTCTTAAGAAACATCAGACTGCAAACTAATGCAAAGACAAGAATTTCACAACAGAAGAAAAAGAAGACAAGATATCAGAAAGATTGCAGCAATGCATCGAACCAACAACCAGCTTCTCTATTCTCGGCAAGCAGCAATAACGCAGGCCTGGAATATACAGCAAACAGAGCCACGAACCTCAAGCCCCAACAATGCAAAGAAACAAAAGAAAGCAGCAAAAACAGAGAAAGAAGAATCAGAACAGCTGCACATTTCACACAAAGGCCTCGCAACAATGCACAGACTCATCAACTGGATCTCGTAATCATGTCAACAGGATATGCTTCTTATAGGAGTAGGTCATTGGCGCAATTGTATTGTGTGGTATTAGCACCACCGGTGCTCATTCTAATACAATTGTTCCAATCACCCTCTACCTATAAAAGCATCATCCCTCACAAGCTTAGCATAATTTACACCCAGGCCAATCACATCACCCCTTTGTACGCCAGAACTGATCCAACTCCACAAACAAAGGAACAGAGAACCAACAACATATCCACAGAGCATGATTTGTGTATAGATAACCTAGAACTTCTAACGCATCATCTTTGTATAGAACTCACTACTTACTATCAAGGTATCTATAGTCAACGCTTTAGAACGACTAGATACATGTACTTTTTTGGCGAGGTAAGGTTTATGTCCCCCTCCTTTGTAAATTTTTGCTAAGCTATCAATAAATAACTCATTTAAATCAAAAAAACAAAACAAAAAAAACAAAAAACAAAATTAAAAAAAAAAAACTCTATAAGTGGAAGATGGTCATCCCAACTACCCTTGAAATCCAAAACACATGCTCTTAGCATATCTTCCAGTGTCTGAATGGTTCGTTCAGCCTGTCCGTCCGTTTGCAGATGAAAAGCTATGCTGAGACTTACTTGTGTCCCCAAACCTTTCTGAAAAGACTTCCAAAAGTTAGCTGTGAATTGGGCTCCTCTGTCCGATATAATGGACATCGGCACCCCATGAAGCCTAATAATTTCCTTGATGTACAGCTTTGCATAATCTTCGGCTGTGTAGGTGGTCTTAACTGGCAGAAAATGAGCACATTTGGTAAGTCGATCCACTATCACCTAGATGGAGTCGAACTTACGACTGGAGCAAGGTAATCCAACAATGAAGTCCATGTTAATCACCTCCCATTTCCAGGTTGGAATCTCCATGTTCTGGAGCAGTCCACTCGGTTTCTGATGTTCTACCTTTACTTGTTGGCAATTGGGACACTGGGCTACAAATTCTGCAATGGACCTCTTCATGCCATCCCACCAATACTGCTCTCTGACATCACGGTACATCTTTGTTGAACCAGGATGGATGGAATATCGGGATTCATGAATTCCCTCATAATCTTCTCTCGCAATCCTGCTACATTAGGCACACATAATTGTCCTTGGCACCTCAGTGTTCCATCCCCTACAATCTCGAAAGCTGAGATTTTACCCTGTTGAATGCCCTCTTTCAATCGCAACAACGAGAGATCTTCGTATTGCCGTGCTTTCACCTCGGCCATGAGGGATGATTCGGATGTATTATGTACAATAACACCCCCATCCTCGGAGTCTAACA
>MCJB01049827.1:0-13409 GCA_002018475.1 Nicotiana obtusifolia
ACGTTTCATGTTCCACTTTTCAGGGAACGGCATGTTATCGGCAGGGATCAGATCGGAGGTCTTGATTCGGAAAAATCGACTCATCCAGCCCCGGTCCCTATCTTCATCAATGCTCGAGAACAGAGACTTGCTAGCCCGTCGAGCAAGTTTTATCAGTCCCCCTCGGAACATTCGGGGACTGTATAATCGGAGTAAGTGATCGATGGTAAAAGGGTGCCCCCCTTCGACTTTACTCACAAAAAAGCGAAAGAGATAAACTATACGCCACACGGAGGGATGGACCTGACCCAGAGTAACATTGTATCTCCTACAAAATTCAACGATTATAGGGTCCAAGGGTCCAAATGTGAATGGATAGGTATATACGCTGAGATAGCCCTCCACATGAGTGGTAATAGCTTCATTCGAGGAAGGGATTACCACGTCTTTATCGATCCATTGACATTCAGCCTTTACCCTGTCGAGATGCCTTTGAGTGATCGAGCTGATATACAACGAGACCGGTTCACCTCGGCCAGGTACCGAGGAAGGCTTCTCGACTTTGAAGTCGGAACCTATAAAGCACCCAACTGGTATAAAAGCTTTCAATGGAGGTTCCATGGAGAGTTCCTCAACATGGACGGGCTCAGCCTCTTCAACAGACTGAGCAGGTGAAGGTTGTTGTTTCTGGGGAACTGATTTAGAAGTTTTGTCCATGACGATTGAAGTAGCAGAAGCAAGAAGTAAAAGAAAAGGGAGGTTTCTGATGAAGAAAGCTAATGGAAACAAATTGTTAAGCAGCGTAAAAGTAAAGAAGGAAATACAAAGAAGGAGAGAAGTATTTATACTTTCTCAAAAAGCGGCGGTTGAGAGCACGATGCAAAGAAGCATTAAATGTTGTACGCAGAAGTTGCAGAGTTTACAGATAGATGGGACAAGCAATGATTTCTTATGTTGGTGGTCACGTGCGTCACGGCGCTGCCATCACACGCTAATAAGGAGTCCTTTAGGGTTGAGTGACTTGATGCCTCTGACTTCGAGTCAGGCTTAATGAAGGCGTTGGTCGTTTAACCAGAGATCTCAAAGAACGAAGGTTCATATCGTTTTTTGTCCTTACTCTCCAATAAATGAGGGGACTATCTGTATTGGGTCGGATATAATCGACCGCATAAGGAGGATCGAGCCCGGGCACAATGCAAGACCCGGTTGCTTCAATCCGAGGTCAGCAAGACGGGTACGAAACTGGAGCAACCGAGATAAGGCAATCGACATCGGTCGGCGAAGGCACACCTCGTAATGAAAGATCAATTTCAACCGGATATCTCGTGGATTCCTGATATCTCGGCGGGAGTAAAGATCTCTACCGTTAAAGACGTTAAACCATTATTTTAGGAATTTCATCCCGTAATTGAAGGGATTTTATCTTGTAATTAGGTTTTTACCATATTGAGGAGTCTTCTTTTACCTATAAGAAGGGTATCTACCTTCATTGTAACACACAACAGTTACGAGAAAAATACTAAATATTTCATCTGTCATTTATCAATATCAATCATCTTTTATTGTGTTCATTCCATTATCAGCAATCCATTCAAATACAGCGATTTGATCGTTCTTTTGCTTATTAAAATTCAATTGCTTTACATTATATCTTACATTGTATCAAATCAATTCGCACATCCTTAGCACTACGAACAAATTCAATTGTTACTCGAATTTAAGGGTAAACAGTATGAAAATTTAAATATCAAATATTAATTTTTTGTTTGAAATAAATTACTCCCCAATTCGAATTGGCTGTTTTTTTTCTTATTATTATTTTCGTTTTTATTTTAAAATAATTTTAAAACTTCAAAATTTTCAACTCAAAAAGAGTAACTAATTATTAACAACGCAAAATGCATAGTTTAAATTTTAATAAAATTTAAATTCAAAAATAATTACCCAACCTTACTAACTTTGTCATAAATTGCCAAGTGGCATATTGTGAGGTTGCCACTTGGCTTAATGTGGAGGCTTTTTTCTCTCATTTTAATAATATATAGATCTTTAATAGTGCCAAAAATAGAATAGCGACTAGATAATTGTAATAAGAATTTCAAAAATAAAATATAGCAATTACAATGGGAGAAAGCAGGCATTCTTGAATATGTCAACTTCGGTTGCTTTTGAAGTTTTAAGGATATTCACTTGTTTTTTCCATGCTTCGATGCCTTTGTTTTGTCAATTTCACATTGCATGCGGTCCCAATTTGTTTTGTGCTGTCCGAAATATAGGGTTTAAGGGAATGATCTCTAGCCTATTTATTCTTATGGGATCCATTTTTTTGTTGAGTCATGTTATATATTTGAAGCTTTTAGGTTAATTAGTTGTTTGTTGGTTGTGGTCCATACAAGTTTTATGTTCCTAGTAGGGTTTGGGAAAATGATTTCTTGTGTATTTATTTGTACGGGGTCTAATTTATAGTTAATTTCATATACCTACTTGTAGCTTTTTGTTTGTTATCTCCTTGGTTGTTACATGTGGACTCTTACCTTTTTTTATTGTCTGTTTTTAGGGTCAGTACAGAATGTTAGTTTGTCTTTTATTTTTCTGTTTTTATATGTCGGATGGGTCTCTTTATCTTATTATTGTATGCTTGCACAAGACTTTTTTGTATAATGCTTGAGAAGGTAGACTTGGTCTTAATTATGGGAGGCAGATGGGTCTTGAAGCCTCATGTGATTTATATTAAAAATATGAATCATGTGTCGCAAGGATATGATGTGAATATGCTGTCTTATATTGACATTTATGCTAAATACACTGAAGTCCTTAGGTTAAAGGAGGTGAAACAAATTTTAGATGACAGGGTATTCAGGTAGATACTATGCGATTAAGGGTGGTGAAGGCATTAAAAAACTAATATCTTTACTATCTGCCAAGTTCAATGGGGTCCAGTTATTTGTTGTACATGAAGGTGAAGAACAAGTAATAGCTCCTAACATTATTCGGTACAATGAACAAGATACTGGCACATTAGAGGTTGGTAATGATTGTGACTCCTTTGATGAAGAAGGTGTTAGTGAAACTGGTTCTAGTGATTATGATAGTGAGCAGTTGGAACTCTTCAGAAAATGACTAAAGAAGTCACTAGAAAAACTGAAAAAATACAAAAAACTAGAAAAGGGAATAAGTTTAAAAGCTTGAATGAAGCTAAAAGAGTTGCGGGATTTTATGCAGTTGCTACTAGCAAGGGGCCTTAAAGTAAAGAAGAGTGATACTACTAGGGTGAGATATAAATATGATGTAGGATGTCCTTTTGTGTGCCATATATCCAAGGATAAAAAAGATAAAGGATTTAAAATCAAGACCTTAAACTTGGAATATAAATGTGACCCAGCTTATAAAAATAGAAGAGCTACTGGCAACACTTTAGCACACAATTTCAAGAACAACCTTCACAATAATCCAAGTACAAGGTGAAAGATCAATTCAAACTTAATGTTAGCTATTCCACAATGAAGAAGGTTAAAAGACTTGTGTTAGAGAAATTGGAGGGTAGCTACATTGATGATTACAACAGATTAGAGGCTTATGCTCAAGAGTTGAGGGATAGCAATCTTGGATCTGATGTGGTGATAAACATATCCAAAGATGCTTTGGAACAAGGAAAAAGAAAATTCTCAGAATATCTATTTGCTTCCATGCTTTAAAAATGGTTGGAAAAGAGGATTGAGGCCTTTAATAGGTACGGATGGTGCTTTTCTAAAAGGAAAGTGTAGAAAAATATTACTTGTTGCTATGCCAAAAGATTCAGTAAAATACTTTTATCCTCTAACTTGGGCAGTGGCGGATAAAAAAACTAGTAGGACTTGGAAGTGATTTTTAGAGCTACTAAGAAGTTCCTTGGATTTAGAAGATGATGAAGGAGTGACATTTTTAACCGATATGCAAAAGGTAATATCTAACTAATTTTTATCCATATGTTTCTTTGTACTAGTTTGACTGTATGTTTAACTGGTTGTTTTTATTTTTGTAGGGTCTGCTTGATGTTGTTTCTACTATGCTTCCTAGTGCAAATCACATACGGTGTGTTAGGCATATGAAAGCTAACTGGAGCAAGAAGTTGTTGTGATTGTGTGCTTGAAGCACATATGAAGAGGAATTTAAAGATCATTTGAAATACATGGGTGTTGTGACTGAAGAAGCTGCTAAAACTTTAGTAGGATATCCACCCCAAAAATTGGTGTAGAGCATACTTTGACACCACTTGCAAGAACAACATGGTGAACAATAACTTTATAGAATCTTTCAACAAATGGATTTAGAAGCAAGACAAAAACATATAATCAAGATACTGGAAGAGATTAAAGTTAAGGTAAAAATTTATTTTCTTTACTGTTTTCCATCCTCTTAACTATTTTTTAACTTCTTAACTATTTTTTTATTTGTTAAATGTGTTCTCAATATTTTAACTGAAAGGTGATGAACTTGTTAAAAGATCATGAAGAAGAATGTACAAACTAGAAAGGAAACATCAACCCATATGCCACGGAACTATATAGTGATTACAGAGCTATTGATGCAGAATGTGAAGTTGACTTTAATGGAGAATCTGGATATGAAGCGATTAAAGGTCCAGATAAGCATGTAGTCAATTATGAATTGAAGAGATGTACATACATGGCATGTGACTTAACTGGAATACCATGCTCTCATGCCATCAAAGCTTTACTCCATAAAAAGCTTGATCCATTAAGTGAGGTGCATTGGTGGTATTCCATAGAAACTTACATGATGGTGTATATGCATAAGATACAACCTGTTAGAGGTGATGAATTTTGAAAAGTTGAGCCAAAACATGCTATGGAGCCACCAGATGTGCATAAAATGGTTGGTAAATCGTAGGTCAAGAGAACAAGAGAAAAGGATGAGGCTAGGAAGAGAAAGGGGTTATAGTCAGCTTCAAGGAAAGGACTTCTTGTTTCTTGTGAGTACTGTAGTGAACCTAGTCACAATATCATAACTTTCCATTCTATTATTCATCTATATTCAACTCTTTCTTATTGAAAACTTGTTTATAGTTCCACAGATTTAGTTCCATACTAAGCACATGTTTCAACTCTTGTAGGTTCATGGTAAGCACAAGCATTTCTTCCAATGAGAATGTTCTCAAACTGTGGAAGATGTGCCCTTGACAACACCTCAAGACAGTCAAAATTCAGACTTTTTCTTCATGCCTCCTCATGGATTCAAGGTGCCTTCGAGTGAACCACCAGCTTGTGAACCACCAACTTAAGCTGCTCAACTCCCTAGTCAAATAAAGAAAGTTGCTCAACTCCACAGTCAAGCAAAGAAATTTGCTCAACTCCCCAGTCAAGCAAACAAAGCTACTCAATACACCAGTCAAGCAAAAAAAGCTACTCAACACAAACTTGCTGCAACTAAGAAGACAAGTAAACAAACTACCACAACTCCGAACATGCTGGTACATGAAGATGAATATGATGACGTTACTAGAGATGGAGATGGAGATGAAGACAAAGACCCGGATTTGAGGCAAGTGGTGATATCTGAAGCTTGGACTATGCTTCAACAAAGAAAGTTGCACCAAAAACCTACTGGTACCAGGAAGATTAATTTTAAGGGAGATGGAACTGGTGTAAATTTGCCTACTAATCTGCCCAATTCACCAAAAAAGGTCACTTAGAAAGGCAAAGTAGCTGTGACTTCAAATCAATTGATAGCCGAAAACGAAGTAAGAATTGGCAAGCTAAAGGCTAAGAGGGCTAAAACTGCCTAAGTATAAGCCACTTCATTTAGATCCTTGAATGTTTTGTAATGACTGATTCAAACTTCACCTTTTTTTTTTGTTATTTTGAATCAATTATGAATTGTGCTGTATTAACTCACCCCAAAATATTTTTTGATGGGCTTAATTTGTGGTGAAACCGAGTAACTACATTCTTAAGTCTTTATGATTGTTGCTTATCTATGAGGAATGTCCTCTAATTATATAGCTTTGATGAATGACTTGTTTGGTTGTTGCATGATTAATTACTTTGCAATTCAACGAAGAGACAGGCAAAATAAGGAATAGTCAAATTTGCTTGGTTGAACATAACAAGAATTACTACAAAAATAACATATTTGTTCATTGACAAATAAAAAAACCAACTAAGATGGGTACATTGCAGTATACCTGTAAATTTTTCTACTACACCCACAACAACTAAGATAGATAAACTGGATACCAACTAACATTTAACACCTACACAACTTCATTTGACCAAGCCAATAACATAGCACAACAAAAGAAATATGCAACTTCAACTTCAAAACATGGTCTTCCCGGCTACAAAACAAACAAAAAACGCCCACGACAACAACATAAATTTTTTACGTCGTTGCAAATTTAATTCCAAGTTCAATACTTTCTTCTCCAAGCAAGTCATTTTCTTCAAATCTGCAGCATTACTACCTAACAATTCATCCAGGGTATTCTTCAGATTGTCCCTTTTTATAAAGGGCATTCAATGAAATCTTTTGAGTGTGGATAAATATTGACACATGGGGTGGAAGTTCTTCATCGCGCCATTCCCAATAACGACAAGCAATATCTTCAGGACTATGACATTTGAAGAATCTACGACTATCATTAATAGGTGTTGTAGCAGTAAACTGGTTGGCAATCAATCCGCAAAAACATGTGGGGGATTGACCTGATTCACGAGAAGAAATAGTAGATTCCGACATTATAGAGGACTCCGACATGATTTTGTTGAATTTGAGAATTCAATTTGATAGGTAGGAGATGGGGAATTTGGTCTGCAAAGAGGAGAGAAGAATGATGGATGAGAAATAAGGTGAAATCTGTTTTAAGTTTAGGTTATTAGCTTGTGGGTCGGAGCGGGTAGGGTTTTTTGGGAGGCGGGTACGGTTCAGCTGGTTTGGATATGTAATTGGGTCCCTTGTTTCAAAATAAGCCAATGAGAATTGCCACGTAATTAGTCATAACCTTCTTTTATTTAAAAAAAATTATCAGTCGTTAGTTGGAGTGGCATGAAGGGCTAAGGAAAAAATGTTAGGGATACTAATAACCCCATAGGTGGACGGAGGGTATTTTTAACCCTGAAACTATAGTTCAGGTTCAATTATGGCTTCGCATAATAAAAGAACTTCTATGTCTAACCTTTGAACTAATTCAACACCATCCATTTAGAAAAATAATACAATAATATTCATATTATAGATAAACACTAACTAAAATAAAATAAAATATTATAGAACAAAAATAACTAAAATTTAATTAGGAAATTATACATAATATAAGCATATTATATATAACACAAATTAATAATTATTAAAATATTGGTAGGTGTTTTATAAATATAATAAAAGGCTTATCTCATTATGCTTTTGATGAATTACAAATTATAATTTAGCTAAAAAAATTATATTATTTTAATTTTTAGTAAACTACAAATGAAAAAACTAATCAAATATTACAGTAGAAAAGAATATCCGAAAAGAGAGGGATAAAGGTAATAATATGATATTTATATTTTGAATTAATTAAAAATAAAAGATAAATAAATAACACTTTAAAAAAATGATTGCAAAATTTAGTCCATTGAAGAAATTTGAATAGCATAACATCAGTCTAAAAAAAAAATATTTTTTAGAGTAAGAAAATATATTTCTATGTTATAATAAAGAGAAGTAATATCAAAATTTAAGCTAATTGACAAATTAATAAAGAGTCACATTAGTAAATGTATATTACTAAGTACTTGCTTAATAAAAATAAACAAGGAACAAATAATTTATTTGATTATTATATAATGTGTATCCTTTGATTTTATATAGATTTTGTTATATTTCTGCACATTATATTAAATAATAAAATAACAACCAAAAGATTTATTAAAATAAGATGATATATTAGAAAATAATTTTATAAGATTAATATTCTGTCAAATTATCCGCGCATCACGCGGGTTCTATACTAGTATAAATATTTCAATTGCTAAAATTGGAATATTTGTCTATGAACTATACACTAGATATACAACATGTTATTAACTGCTTATTTGGGTCGTTATCTATTGTACAGTATCATATTGTTATTTTAAATACAATGTTTGTTTTGATTGTTATTTAAATTTTATTATATTGTATCGTTAAATTTATCGTTACTTGTTACGTAATGTTGAAAAGTGTCACTTAATGTAACGACCGATTTAGTATGGTCACGATGTTATCTTGTTTATATTCTCTCATCTTGCTTTTGTTTATTAGTATTAAATAATCATATTTTATCCTTTACCCTATCTTTTTATATAACCTATTTTTTTTTATATTGCAAGTTTATTCTGACATCATAAAATGACGCAAACGATACAATATGTCCGAACATTGTATTCTTCAAAACAATATAATAAAATATTTTATAATATAATACGATATATTATAAAACGATACGTAATAACAATAAAAAAAACAAGCTCTAATTGAAATATGTAATCGGTTAATAACTCGATCTAATTATGTAATGTACAAAATGTCGCATGAAAAGTTGATCTTAAAATAAAACCTAACCTAACTATAGTGCGAAACTAGGAATTAAATGACGTTCTAAACAAGTCGAGTCAAGCAACAAACCACACACAAGTCACGTGTACATATTAGCCGCACATGATCTGCTTCCGAATCAACCTGTGGAAAACGACACCTGTGTCTAAAGCCCCCCACTGACCCACTCATCAGACGACGCGCTCTGGTTTGGGGTCAGAGCGACGAAAAATCTTCGATACGATTAACGTTTTGCGCTCTACGCTGTTCTTTAATCACACAGTTCTTTGCTCTTCTTCTTTGACTGTCTCTTTCTTCATGTTCATCTCCGCGCCTTCTTCATCAATCTCCATCAGTAAGTCCTTCAGATATTTTTTCTCTTCTTACTGTTTCAATTGCAGTAGCTTTTGATCTGAAAGAGACCCAAAAGTCTTTCTTTTTTGTGTCTGTCTGTTAGAAGAGAGAATCTATTTCTGTTTGTTCACTTCATATTTTGTTGGGTTGACATTTATTCTTGAGTTCTTTTTTTTTTTAAAAAAATAAAAATTGAGCATCCTTCATAAATTAATTTTGATTTTTTTTGGCTGTATTTTTTCTCTTGTATACTGCAGCAGTATGCGATGAGTAGTTTCTTGTATTGTCATGGAGTTATTATTTTTTGGTAATAACTTCTATTGTAATGGTGGTTGTATATATTAACTATACTGCCTTAGTGGCATTTATTATGGTGTCAAAATATTTCTTTTAATTCTATTTTCCTATGGTCACACATCAATCAGTTTGGGACAACCTACTGATTAGCTGTTTAATGAGTATTTTTGTTTTTCTTGAGCTTTTACTGCACCTGTTTGCTTCAGTTGCAGGTTTTCTGGATGTCTTTAATGTGCGTAAATAGAGTTCCAGTCATTATAATGTCAAATAATTTGTTCTGCTTTGGAAAACAACAGGTCTAAGAAGGATTTGGGAGAGCCAAACACTGTGCCTCTTGTGTCTGTTGCATTTATCTGCAAATGAATGATTTTGTATATCATTTATTGGTTCTTATTTTCTGAAACCCAGAAAGAGAAGGGTAGTCTCTGTTAGTTGTTGTTAAAAGTGTTATGGGTGACTGAATACCAAAAACCTCGTAAGCGCGCTACTGCATAAGATGTAGCCACTATTTTACCATATTGTTAATATCGTTATTTGGTGTTTAATGTCTGAATACGACCGACTTTCAAATGTGCACAGAAAGTTTTAACATTCTTGCTTGGTAAGGGTGGCAAAAGGTACGGCAGGTGGCACTGTGGTGTCTCTTCTGCACCTCTTGAAAGTAATAAACAGAAGAACTTCAACAATATAGAGAACTTTAAGCTGTTTGTGTTTATAAAAAAATATTTATTGAGTTGTGGGAATGAATTCAGCGCTCTATTGAAATTGTTTGGAGTGATTCAGCCTAAGTTAACACTCTGTGCCCCTGATTTTGCTTCTAGACATATTTGATCGGAGTTTTGATTTGTTTATCGAAATAAAATTTAGATGAAAGCCTGATTACTCTTTTCTCATCATCTTAATGAGAACATGTGTCTTTATTAGGTATTATCAATTATTTTTTGTGTGTGTTTTACGTCGTCCTTAGTTTAGCTTTTTCTCTAAAGATATTGGCTGCTTTTGTAGGTTCTTCGCAGTGCTTCAAATGTCATGCTGATGGAGTTGGTTGCTCAGTATCAGTTGGAGTTACAAGCAGTTTGATCAAACCATCACATGAGGTTCAGGGATTTTCTGACCATTCAGGTATAAGGTATATCACTTGAGAATCTCTCTTGATTGAAAAAAAGATAGAGAATCTGTATCCCATGAATAGAAGGGTGCTTGACTTGATTAATATTTCTGATTTATTCCAATCCAATCCTCAATATCCTAATTTTCTTTTCAGAATCACTAACATACTAATCTATAACGTCTTCTTAAGTCAACCGTAAAAATAGTGGTTTGTCAGCTATGGTTTATGTAGTGCTGCTATCTTCAAGATAAAGGTCTGAGTACCTATACTAAAGTGTCGACATTAAGCGAAGCAAAGCACTCATTTTAATTAAGAGTTTCAGGGCTTAACAGCTCCCCAAGCTTGCCTTTAACAACACTAGAATGAACAGTAGGAATGAACTTAGAATCTTTTCTCTCTTCATTAAATTTGGTATTATTTGATTCTACAAACCATCAAGGCTAAATAGGTTGAGAAGGAATAGTTTGGTCAGAGTCGGACAACATATTAGTTTGTATAAGAGACTTTTCAGCTACAAGGTTCTTTAGTTATTTACTCCTTGAAAGAGATTAGGATTCCGGTGTATCATTTTGGAGACTCTAGTTGAGTGCTTGTTGGACTTGTCATGCAATTTGTTTACTTTTGCTATTCTGGTTCTACCAAAGTTTGACTTTTTCTGATTAAATTTTGTGTTCTTAAATTTCAACTGATATATGTGCTTCTATGTAGTTTCAGGCCTGAGAATCCTTTCCTCGGAGCTACACAATTGCATTGGGTGCCTGTAGGACGTGAGAGTAGCCTTTCAAGACTTTCAGTTGCAGCAGATTACCCAGATTCATTTCCTGATTCCTTTAACTATGTCGGGAATCATAGCTATCACCCTCTTGAAGGAATGCGAGACCACAGAAGAGTTCGCGATACTGAACTCACAGCTGCTGAAACAGCAAGGACAACTGTTGAGGTTTCCTTATGCTGTATAAATTAGATCTTATATCCGTTCTACATGAAGCGGAGAAAGTTTTCATGGCAGAAGTACGCATATATCATCTGGATGGCTCATATGGTGTGTCTGTTTTTTTAATTGCAGGCTAGTAGCAATGCTTTGTTGATATTCCCTGGCATGGTTCATTGTGAACCTCACGAACAAGAGTCATGGGCAGAATTTCAGTACGTGATTGATGAATATGGAGGTTTGGCTGTTTCTGTTGTAGTGTTCCTTGCAGTGTTGTAATTTGATCCTTTTCCCTTATTAAATTCATAGTTGATGGTTTGCCTTAATGTGTTCAGACATATTCTTTGAAATTTATGATGACAAGAATATCTTGCGAGATCGTGATGCAAGTAATCCCGTGGTACAGATTTCTACATAGTTGGATATTTATCTTTTGTGGTTAATCTGAAGATCATGATTGAGCTTTGCATGTTCTCGTCAGATATTGTTATCTGTATCTTCATAAGCATGCTCTTCTCTGAATCACTTAGTGAATAGTTATGCTCTTTCGCACAATGCAGTTATAATCTGTTGGCATCTTCTTTATCAAAAAATAATCTGTTGGCATCAATTTGGCTATGTGTCATTTCTCTATTCATACTGTCCAAAGGATCATGCATGTCATGTAATTAGTTCTTGGGCTAAAGACTCAATCATGCTGTCATCCCAATATCCAATCTGCACATAGTTGATAACTTGATATCATTATATGGATCTTTTGTTTTATTGTGTAGAGTTCTTTGTTAAGTCCTCGTGGATTCCAAGATTATAGTTTTTTTGAGACAATTTTCTCAATGTAATTTTTGGACTATCTCGATCCCTTCTATCACGGCCAAACTCGGATCATGACTGAGACATGGGAAGATGACCCTCTAGCATGCCTACCTGTAATTTACAGGAATTTCGTCAGAGTTTCCCTGATTCTCCCTTGATTTTGCCCACCCGTCCACAACCCAAAGCATCCTCCAGACAATTTCAACCTCACAGGCAGCTTTCATACATCCCATGTCATATCATAAGAACCTGTCAACGTAAGATCTAACACAAGGATCTTAACATACTAAAGTTTAACTAGACTTTTTACATAACTGAGTTCACACCTCAAGTGTATCTAATGGAGCATCTCTAGAGTGCCGAAAACACAAGTCTCATGATACCATACACATATTATACTGGCCCAGACAAAAGACATCAGTCTTTCAATGTCAATCTCTCTGTCTATGGCACGGTGTCAATCTCCACAACTGAATCTGTATTTCATAAATAAAGAAAACATAATCTATAGCTTACCGTTTGGACAAGTCAGTTAAAAGAAATAGTAATAATATAACATATGTTGTACCAGTGATATTTAAGTTTTCTCTTTCTGTTCAAACCTCGTCTGACCAACTCGAATGTTTAACAGGTGTGAGAAAGCACGGGAGAAAGAAAATATATTATTGATGTGTTTTGATACAATACAAGAGGCCCTTATTTATAGCTATATTCTACAATCCTATACTTCTTCTCTACCAATGTGGGACAAGACTATTATATACATATGTCTAAAACTAACACTCCCCCTCAAGCTGGTGCATATAAATCATATGTACCGAGCTTGTTACATATATAACTAATACGAGGACCAGTGAGGGACTTGGTGAAAATATCTGCAAGCTGATCATTTGACCTCACAAACTTTGTAGTGATCTCTCCTGAAAGTATCTTTTCTCTGACGAAGTGATAGTCAATCTCAATGTGTTTAGTTCTTTCATGGAACACCGGATTTGATGCAATATGAAGGGCAGCCTGATTATCGCACACAAGTTCCATCTGACTGATTTCACCAAATTTCAACTCCTTAAGTAATTGTTTGGTCCATATTAGCTCACATGTTGCCATAGCCATTGCTCGATATTCTGCTTCTGCACTAGAGCGAGCAACTACATTCTGTTTCTTGCTCTTCCAAGACACCAAATTTCCTCCTACTAACACACAATATCCAGACGTAGAACGCCTATCAGAAGGTGATCCTGCCCAATCAGCATCTGAGTATCCCACAATCTGCTCATGACCTCTGTCTTCAAACAGTAGTCCTTTGCCTGGAGCCGATTTTATATACCGAATAATGCGTATAACTGCATCCCAATGACTATCACAGGG
>MCJB01049827.1:14556-32534 GCA_002018475.1 Nicotiana obtusifolia
CCTTGGCCCAAACCAAATAACATGTCTGGAATGGACGAAACAAAGGCATCAATTTTGAATCAATAGATCTCCATAAGATGCTGCATAACTGAGCATCGATCTTGGCCCAGTGTGTTATCGCCTTTTCATCTCCTTCGCCAGACTGTTTGATTAAATGGTCTTGAACACCTTGGCCTTTACACCACAACTCAACAGATGAAGCCCAAGCTAAGTAGTTGGAATTTCCCATTAAAGGTTCCGAGGTAATCATAACATTAGAGCTCCCGGAACTCATATTTCTAGACCCAAAAACATCAAATCCCAAAGACATCTTTGCAAATTGTTACCAAATAAGAGAAGAGTACTGTAATCTACTTGAACAGAATAAGGAAATACTGAAAAAACAGAGTAAACAGATACTGTAGTTGCTGGAAACCTACTGTAGCTGCCGGAAATTACTGTAGTTGCCGGAGAAAAACTCAAAGTGATTGAAATAAAACGAAAAACAGCAGGGGTAGGATCGGAATTACCAGGCGACCCAACTGCTCTGAAGGAATTTTTTCAAAAAGTGGCCGGAACTAGCTGTACGCGCCGGCGCGTGGGTGCGCGTGAGATAACGCGCGTGACTGCTGGTGGCGCGTGGAGGCGCGTGAGGAGGCGTCTGCCGGAGCTTCTCACTGGGGTTTGGTCGCCGGGAAATGGTGGCTCTTGTGCTAGTGTTGGATTTTGCACAACACTGATAGAACCAAGGCAGACACAAAAAAAACCTAATGGGTCGCCGGAAAAAAAGGCTTCCTGGTGACTGAATTTTCTTCCCGGAATCGCTGGAATTTATGCACAGCGATAAAATCTCACGATAGCTCTGATACCATGTGAGAAAGCACGGGAGAAAGAAAATATATTATTGATGTGTTTTGATACAATACAAGAGGCCCTTATTTATAGCTATATTCTACAATCCTATACTTCTTCTCTACCAATGTGGGACAAGACTATTATATACATATGTCTAAAACTAACAACAGGTTCCAAACATCATTTCTCGCTTGGTCAAAGAAAAACATCATTTAACATCCAACGACATACACAAATACTGTTATAACCTGTAATTTTATTTTATGCGCACATGAGCACACATAACATATAAAGTCTAACATATACAACATGTACAAAGCAGTTGGGGCATCACAAAATTTTAACACCTTTAATCATTTGTGTCAAATCTGCAAATTGGTGCAGTTGGAAGTCACAAAATTTTAACACCTTTAATCATTTGTGTCAAATCTGAAAATTGGTGCAGTTGGAAGTCCATTTAAAACATGACCGAACTATCTCAAGTGACCTTGCATTTTATCCTCTTTGTACTTGTACTTTCTGTAGGAATGATCCAATTGAATAGTTTTACGGTAGCTGTCAACTTACCAAAATTCGTCTCTTTTATCCAGACTAGGTACCAATTTAGAATGGAAGCTCATATGTCGCAGTTAATGACTTCAATATGTTTTTCTCCTTTAAATTGTATTTCCTCCTGTGGGATCTTTTAATGAAAGTTCTTCCTCTGGCTTTATATGGAGTGGCTAGTGTCTCGTTTTTGACATTGAAGTAGACTTGTCTTGAGGTTGATAACCAGTTGTTTAAGAATGTAGTTATATTGGAATTTGAGTTGTAAGAGCGTAGATTAGTCGCGAAATATCTGGGTCCTAAGCATGTAGGTCAGTGCTGAAATTTCTACTATCTCTATTCGACTGGATTACTTCAGAATGCATTGATTGGAATATGTTTCTCGTGCTGAAATTTCTACTATCTCTATTTTACTGGATTACTTCAGAATGCATTGATTGGAATGGATTTCTCCCAATATGAGAAGAGGAGGGCAGAATCATCTGACTACAGCAATTTCATAGGTGATTCTATTGATGATACTTATTTCTTGGACAATTACTTAGAAGTGAGTAAGCAACTGCTGCAACTTCACTATATAAGTCGGAAGACTAGCGTTAGTTCTTCTTATTCTTACATGTATCCTATTTTTTTTTGCCAGGTTGAAAATTCTGAGATGTCCGACTATCAAGTTGATTGGGCGATGCCAGATAGTTCTAGCAAGTTGCACCCAGTTTATTTTGCAAAGTGCTTGACTAAGGTGGTTATCATTTCTTTTAGGTTTTAGCAACTCTCCTCCTAGTTATTTTTTCTTTCATAAACGAACTGTTGCAAGAAATATTCTAAGGAGCATGTACATGAGAAAAATGCAGACAATATCACTAGAACAACTTATTTCATTTAATAATTATGTTTCAATCCAACTAGTTGGGGTCGCTTTATTCAAGTATAATAAGACAAACTTTATTGCTCTAAAGCAGAACGCAGAAAGTTTCAACTTATGATCCTCGACTTTTTCTTTTTTGATAAGTTTAGATTTCGTCAATTTTTTCTGGACTTATATCAAAGTAAAGCTCTCAATAACTATATGACGAATAGAAATATTAAGATAACCTTCACAAGTAAAGCTCTCAATACCTACTTGATGAATAGAAATATTAAGATAATCTTCACAAGAGGAAAAATTAACTGTCCTTGTTGCGAAGAGGTTTGGCGGTTTCTTGGGGCCTCAATCTTGTAAGTTGAGTCAGGCCTCATTGGCTATGAATATCGACTAATGCTCCTTACAACCTTACTTGGACAGGATCTGTTCTATAGGCTGGAAACCAAGTCTGGTGGATGAAACAAGGCCATTAGACCAGACAGCGATTAGCAGCCCCCATAGCTTTTGAGTCATGGAGCCATAGAGGATCTTTTTCAACCCCATTCTTGGTGTGCTGGGACGGTCTAATGGCTGTTCAAAAGACTCTTGAATATTTAAAAAATTAGTTAGACTATGCTCCTTATGATCACCTGGGGTAACTATTAATCATAGATACTGTACGCTTGTGTCTGACACGTTTGTCTTATTATTGTTTCATCACTCATTCATCAGTTACACACTTATTTTTTGAATACCACCATCCATACCTCAGTAAAAGAAAAGAGGGAATGAATGAAGAGAAAAAAAAAAGGATCAAAAGGAAAAAAAAGAAAACCCAAAGAAAGAAATTAGGTCGCAAGAAATGTGTATTTTCCTATACTTCACGAGATAAATGGTTATTGGGTATTTGCTATCTGACTTACAAGGTTAGGGTGAAAATTACCAAATAATAAGTCATTGAGGTGCAAAAGTGCCAACCAAGTAGCGCCCAAGGATGTTGCCTAGTGGTCAATGAAGTGGGTGAGAACCATGAGGTCTCGGGTTCAAATCCCAGCGGAGGAAAAAAACACTAGGTGATTTCTTCATCTTTGTCCAAGCCTATAGAGTTACCTGGTAACTATTGCTAGTGGGAGGTTGCAGGTATTCCGTGGAATTAGTTGAGGTGCGTGCGAGCTGGCCCAAACACCTCGGTTATCAAAAGAAAAAAGTGCCAACCAAGTAAAATACCAGGGGAAAATAATAAAATTCTTCTAGCATACTGCCCTACAGTTCCAGGCACAACTTTGTATAAATTATCTAATTATTGTCTCTCTCTTTGGATAATGACCTTTCCCAATTTGGTTCTGCTCAAATGTACACTAATTTGTGTATTTCTTAGGCTGTTGACATGGAACATGCTAAGATGATGGATCATCCATCAAATGGCATTTCAATTTGGGGACACCTCAAGCCTGCCTTTCTGGATGAAGAATTTTATGTTCGAAGGCTCTTCAGTGATGATGAAGTTGGTGATGGCTACAGCTCGGATTGGAAAGGTAAAGTTAAACTATTGATTCGTTTCACACCAAGAGGATGCAGGAAATTTTCAAATTCAAGGCAAGAAAATGTTCTTCTAAGTAGTTTTGGTGTGATAATCTGTTGTCTTGATAAGTAAAAAGAGTTTCTTCTGTTGATACCTTCATTTAAGGGATGATTGCTCTATACGTCTAAACTGATAGATGGTGTTTGGCATTGCTGAGTGATCACTTCTAATTTAAACCATCTTTTAGGAAGTTGAGATATTAGGAGGTCATTCTTCAGGTCAATAGACACTGGAATTTGCATTTACCCTTGCCCAACTGTGAGCTAAAAAGCAACATATTTCTTATCCCTGAGTGTTCTGTTTTATTTTGTCTTATATCTTCTTTGGTTTACAACAATATATTTCCTGCTGAGGAAGTCAGTGTGGGTTTTCATCAATAGTCTTTAATAACTGCAACTGAATGGTGCTTTCCTCACTTCCATTTTTTATTTCTCCTGCTGAAAATTTTATCAGTTTGCAGCATTTGCAGTGTGGATGTTCTGTAGGGACGGTGTCATTATAGTTTAGAAATGATATACCTCATATCAGTGTATGACACTGAAACATCTCTCGCCACAGTAGTTTTTGCCTTTTCGAGTAGATTGTTTTTATTGTTTTATTTGATTATCTGTATTAATTCAATCATTTAACTTCCAGATGGAGAAACTTTGAGCTTCGGTTCAAGCTACGACAAGAGCTGCAGCTTATCGACTATTTACAGATTGGAAATCATCAAGATTGAGCTATTTTCTGTATATGGTGCTCAGGCATGTATACTTTAAACACATTTTATGTTTGTAACAATTTTGAAATGAAATAGCGCTATCACATGTATAGGTATATATGTAAGTACCTTTTGAAGCTTGAGATGGCAAGATTAATTTGTACGCAAGGCAAAACTAACTGCAAAAGCCAAGATTTTTACAAATTTTTTGATGCTTGTGAACTGTGGAGGTTAGAGAAATATAAGACAATCGAGATAAAGCTGCATTGGCACTGTATTCTTGTTCCTTGGTTATATTATGCATGCAATTTTGTTTATTTTGTAGAAGACAAAACAGATATTTGCAACTCATATGTAGGATTGTTGCTTGGGGTGTGGTTCAGACTTGGAAACTAGCAGTTTAAACTTTAGGTTGAATTCAGCAGTGTAGAAACTACAAATTGTCCATGTCAGTTAGTGTCAGCAAAAAGGTGATTCATGTATCTGCAATTAATCAGTTTAGTAAAATTAGACCTCCTTGTAATATGCTTATTTCTCTTTGGGCTGGTACACACTTTTCTTCCTCTACTTGCAAAAAAAATTCTCTTACACACCTTATCTTTGTGAGTCACTTTTGACGCACTCCAAATTGTAAAAAGTGAGTCTGAGACCCGTAAATTGCCATGTCGCTTGGGTGTCCTAAGCTAAAATTTTGAAGCGTGTGAGATGTTAAAAGGTCGGACAGGTTTCATTTCACCGCCACATTTCCAGAGTTTTTTTTCTTTGGGCGTGAGATGAAGGGTGATGGGAAATTCAATGGAAAACCACGTTTGTTTGTTCAAAGAGGAGGGTCCTTCCGACATAGCATTTCTTCACAACTTTGTTTTATTATAGAAAAAAGAACCCACAAGAAACACAAGTTCAGATTCCGGTCATCTACTTCACATCTCTTGGTTTATTACAGATCCAAAGCTGTGAAGAAAGGTGTTTGCAAGGAGTCGGACGAACTGAGCTCTCAGTGGGGAAAATAAATGAGGGTGGAAAAGTGGGGTCACTTCTAATTGAACTCCAGCGGACTAAAATCAGATTCCTGGGTATAGTTGTGTTCTTTTAAGTGTTGTATTTTTCTCTTTTTCAAGTTTAGGAAACGTGTACACGTATTTGACGCGAGTTATGCACAACCCGTTTTGAAGTGATCATACACAGAGTAAGGGTATACTAGGCTCATTTTTGCAAGATGAGGTGTTTAATGAGTCCCCCCTGTAGTTTAGGCGTGTAGGGGAAATGTTGACAAATTTTAGGGGCATAAATATGGACCAAGCCTTTCTCTTTTGTCACGTGTGAATTTTGTTTATAGAGTGGAGCATGTACGGGTTGTCTATTTTAGGATTTCCTTGAAAGAACTGAAAAATGGTAGAAGCATACTGCGTGGGCAGAAATGAGAAAAGTATGTTCTTTAAAGTATTTAAGCACCTTAGTAAGTTACGATATCATGTTCAATGCTCATCCTTCTTCTTTGGTGCAGTTAGCAGTAAATTTGCATGACTTCCAGGATGCTGAGCCTGACATTCTTGTACACTCAACTCCAGCAATTGTAGAGTGGTTTAGGCAGCAAGGAATAAAGTGCAAATTTGCACTTAAAGCTCTTTGCAGAAAGAAAGGACTCCATGTTGAGGTAGTGGTCAACACTAGTTTCTGTAATTCTGAATGATGGTTCTTTTCGAACACTAGTTTGGACTGTCAAATTTACTTTTATTCGTTCGATGGATTTGGAGTAAAATAAGTTTATTTCATGTAGAAGTTGAAATCTGGTATTTCTGGTGTTAACTTTGGCAGTTAACTTCATGTCCTTTCTCCCCGCCTCTTTTTAAATTTTTTGTTTCATTTGGAGAAATATTTGATTGATTATGTCGTTATATCTACTAATGCCTCTCTTTTTACATCATGCAAAATTAAACTAATAGGTAAAAATCATAACTAACTCCGACATTTCCTACTTCAGCGGGAAGAGGCGAATTTGCTTAACATATACCATCTGGAACATTTTTTCATATTTTTTACATATCAATATTTGCAAATCCCTAATATAATTCCACCTTTTTGCAGAGAGCAAATTTGATTGGAGTTGACAGTCTTGGCATGGATGTCAGAGTTCTCTCGGGAACTGAAGTGCGAACTCATCGTTTCCCCTTCAAAGTTAGGGTAAGCGAGACAAAATGCTTTTGGCTTTAAAAGCTCGCTGATATTCTAGTGGAACTTTGCTCAGTAACAATGACTTGGGATATCACAAAAAAACATGATTTTGATATTCACCGTGACCTCTTTAATATTACTCTGCAGGCAACATCAGAGGTTGCTGCTGAGAAACAGATCCGGCAGCTTCTGTTTCCCAGGTCCCGCCGCAAAAAGTTTAGGACTCCTGAAAGAGCTGGAGATTTGGACTCACTTTAAATTTAATCTTAGTGTTTGGGAGCAGATCTCATGAATAAACGTATTATCTATATTTCAGTAAAATCTTGTTTGCAGTTGGTTCTCAGTTTCTCCCCAGTTTTGTTTTCTGTAAATGGGTTACGTGATGGATTGAAATTCTAATGATCAGCTCTCTGGGACAAGATATAGAAGGAAAAAGGAAGGAGAACAACAGAATATGCTTCCATATTGGGAGTTAAGTTGAGGAGGGAAGGGTCAGTTCCACTTTAGAACTCAAATATTCTCTCATCATTTGGCAAAATAGTAAGGGCACCTTAGTAGATTATCATTTGGATGTCCCAAAAAAACATTTCTTAAAAATTAAAAGAACAACAGATTGTAAGGGTGTTGTTATGATAGATAACTCTTCTGTAGAGTTATTTATATTTGGGCTTATTAGCCCCGTGTTAGAGCACAACTAATGATATGTGGATTAGGCGCACATTATGGTTCGAACTTGGTTAGAGATAAAAGCTTGATATATTGCATGGTTTCGAACTCTATTGTAGACAAAGGCTTGATACTTATTTAAGTGAAGAAGGTTAAAAGAGGCTGGTTAATTATGCATGAGCTTTCAAACTGTGTTACAGATTCTCATGCATTTTTTCGGATATCAAACAAAAATAGTTGAGGTTATTAGTTTGCTTAAATCTATCTAGTTGTTTTGTCTCAGCTCAGGAGAGAGAATTGATAATAGACACTCATTGGTACATTCGCTGTATGCAAATGTTACATTTGCTAACTTTTTCTTTGAAGAATCCGAACGAAGTATACACATCTGTGGCACACTCAACTCATTCGACACGAAAACATCCGTGTAACACATAACTATGCACTGTATCTAAGTACAATGATTACTAGTTACATTCAATTTAAACAATAATAATAAAAATAAAAAAAATATTTAATTTGTTCTATTTTGTTTAATGTAAATTAAATATTGATAAATAATTTTGGATTCTAATTCCTCTATGTAGGAATCAATAGCTTTTTTCTCGGTTCGTGAGGATGATTGAGTTTCTAAAAGTAGTTGGTGCATTAAAATACTTCACTTTCTCCACTATGACCAAAAATAAAATAAAATTAAAATTTCAACTCTACTTATAGTGAAAATAAGCTTCAGAACAAGATTTGGTATATTTTATCCTAATAAATTTCCCTCAAACCATTGTCAAGAATCAAGATAAACATCTAAAGCTGTAACTTAATATTTCCCAAGTTTTGTATTGATTCATCTCTACCCTGCAAGTTGCATGCACATTTAGGATATCAAAACATCGCTAAGGAATTCAATGAAAATGTTCATTTATCCTCCCTTCCCAAACCTCCTACTATTGGCTTGTTGTAAACAATTAGCATTCCAATAAAGAAAAGATTGATTCGTCTGACTTGACGCGCTATATGATTTGACACGACATAATCTTCTTGATTTTGGATGTAACTTAACACGCCACATCATGATTTTGGATGTAACTTTAACACGCCATATCACTTGACACATGACATAAATTTTAGACTTTATGACAACATAATATTTGAATGTACCTTGAATTAATAAAGTGAATTCATCTTGGGTAAGGAAACTAGATGACCTAACCCAAACGAAACCGGACTATTACTTAAACCCATGTTTTCTAACTTAATACAACTGATATTTATTAACCCACTGTTTGATTTGTCAAATATATCTTGAATTAGGATTTATCAAAAAATTGTATGGGACATAATTCAATATAGTTTTATTGCCTACAATTGCAAGCATCCGAACTTTTACCTTTACTAGATTGTCACACGTTTACTCTTTTAGTAGAATAGTTCCACTTGCAATTTTTTTTATTTCCAGATACGTAGAAGCTGTGTTAAAACGAAAAGGAAAAGTCAAGAATGAAAATTTTCATTGAGTAAGAAAAATGACTAAGTAAAACTGTTAAGCAATGGGATATGATTTTCCTACCCTGTGAAGTTGAGAAGCCCTTTTCTGGGAGGTTGAGGTGTGCAGAGAGGGAGTGGAGGGAGCAGTTAAAAAAGAAAGTCTCAAAACTACAATGAAGATTTCTTCCATTCTGTTTCTTTATTAACCTCTGTAATGCTAGTAGATGCAAAATTTTGCCTACTATCTTCAGTTTTGAAGTTCTCACTAGCATCTTTCTGTGCAGGATGATCTAGGCCAGCTTCTTCGTCAAACCGCTTGCTTTGTGCAGTGTCTTCATCAGCAACATCAGCCACCTTATCACCTCTGAAACAGAGTCAAATATGTAAATATGTTCTGCTATCTCTATAAAAGCATTTGGCTAATTTTTCCAAGTGAGCATTTAACTATTGAGATTGACCAACAATTTATAAAACTAGCAATTTGCTTTCGTCATAGATGAACACTGAATTATCATTTCAAGCACTGCACCCCAGCACCTTGACTGTTAGAGGAGTCTCATCAATGGACAAGAAACAAAGTGTTTAGTCTTTTGCATTCTGATAGCTTAAACTTAATTGCTAATCAACAGAAACCATCCTGAATAAAGTTACAATTAAGTGAGGAATAGGCATGCTGGACAAGTTATTACGGATAAGTACAGAGTTCAGGTTGTGGGCTGGAGGACAAAAAACATATCAGGGTCACATGAGTAGCTTTATGGAGGAGTATCATGGGAGGAGTTCTATAAAAATGTACAACTAGAGCAGGTGATGGCACCAAAATCAGCTTGTGGAAGCAAAAGGGGAATCCCCCTTGGTGAAGCATTCCCGGCAATTTTTCCAACCAGCAAAGAGCAACAATGGCCCAGAATTGGAGGGGAATAATTTTATGGGACCCGAGCTATTGGAGAAATTTCAAAAAATGGGAGATCGGGGAGCTTAACGATTTACTTGAACTCTTATATAAGCAGCAGATCTCATTTATGGGAAAGGATACATGGAGATGTGAAGGGCAGAGAGATTGTATATAAGCAACAAGATATTAAGAACAGAAAGCAGAGAGTTTCACCTGCTACTTTGTTGCCTTATGACACAGATATTATGGTGTGTCCTAAGAAAATTGTTTGGAGTTAATCAGGTTATGACAGGAGGTGTCAAAGACATGCTGCTAAGATGGAAATTCAAAAGGAGGAAATATAGAAGAACTTGGGACATAGCCCCGCTGATTCTTACTTGAGTTGTTTGGGAAGAGAGAAATATGAAAACGTTTGAAGGGGTAGAAAATCCTTTTGTACAGATAATAGAATGCTTGGTTCCTTTTACACTTTTGGAGTGATATCATCTCAGTGTGATGACTGAGCTACCAGAAGAGATTATCCTCCTTTGGGCTGGAAGATAAGAATTATGCAGTCCAGGTCAACATTGATAACTAGTTGGTACTTGTAAAAAATTATATTTAGCTGCAAGATTCTCTAAACTTTTTAGTATCAACTTGCATACGGGGTTTTCCCGATCATATCAATAAAATTTAACTTAAACAACAATCAAATCAATCGCACACATTTATAACCTGCTGCTCTTTTGAGCAAGATCCTGAATGCCAACCCCTCAGCGACAACACACATGTTTAAGAAGCCGCTATGATATCATTTAAGACACCAACAACTATAACAGTTGAAGCAGTGAAGCAATAAACCAGCAATTAGATTATCGTCTTAGTTCTATAGAACATGGACAACATAAATATAAGAAACTTCATTCAGGAACCAAATTTGTTACTTACCCAGAATAAACAAGGAGTCCCACAGCAACAGCAGCAAAAGCTACATAATACATCCAGTCAACCTGAAGAAAAATAATACTGATTTCAGAATAGCACTAGTGTATCGCAGTAAAAGTAGCAGTTATACGTTTAAATAGATTTTAATCCTTAAAATGTTAAGTAATCTGATTGTTCTGCAAACCTTCTCATGATATGCAAAGATACGAATTACGACAGCCCACATATCAGAGGTAAGCAAGGCTAGATTTAGCATTGTGGCACCACTCATCTGCACGCAAAAGGTGGCATATCAGAATGATAAAACTAACTTCAAACCTGATGATCCGCAACAGAAATTAATTTTCAAGAACCAGACTGATCATAGCTAGAACAGGTCAGTATATTGTAGATTGCACCACTACTAGCTTTGGATTGGAACATGATTGCCTGATTCATCATTTTATACACGTATGCATAGACATATATACATGTGTGTGTGTGTGAGAACAGATAGAAAGATAGAGATATAGGAAGAGGGGCAATACCTTCAGCAAAACGGGAACAAACGAGTAGAATAGAAACATAGCCAATGCAAATCCAACAAAGGGAAGTGTCTGAAATTGTCCACGGTAATAAATGTTTAGGCAGCTTGATGTGAGAATAAACAAAAAACTACCATAAGACGGATAATGAAACAGAGTATGTAAACTCAAAAAATGAGAAGGAATGGTGAGCCAGTTCCGCTCTTAAAGAACCTCATCAATACTCACATTATAAGACTTACTTTTGGAAAGGTAAATTAGGCTCTTTGAGATATAAGAGAATATTTCTACAATGTTTCAGTTAACAGCATTGTGTTTTTTTTTTTTCACTAAAGCAGTATCTTGACCAAACTTTAACCTTCAATATTTTATATCTTGCACCTCTTGCTAACCCATCCAGTGACTTAGCGTGCCCCTAACCTGACCCCTCCCACCATTGCCCACCATCTTTATCCCCCTTTCCCAAAATAACGGCCCTCTATACTGTTTTTCCAGTTTTAGAATTTGAATTAAGCTGCGCAAAACTGACCTTTTCGTAAGCATGTACAATTTGCAAGGTGAAGTGGCTGAACATAAAAAAGGAGTTAAAAATGTTTTTGGAAGGAGACAATCTGAAAACTGGATGATGTTCTATATAATGCTTCCTCCATCGTATGAGATTCATGCCTTTTTCAGCTTGTTTTCCTTTTCATTATTGGGACGGTAGATGAGTGTATAGGACATCAGGAAAATGTGGACCTCAATCTTCTTAGAAATATGCAGACTGTGTGTTTCCAATTTCACCTTTTATAATTACAGATTCATGTTTGGGTTCCATTGATACTTGTGGGAAGAACAAATCAAAGTGTTCACGCGAGCCATATCCAACATAAGTGAACTTGCTTAGAAATTAAAGAAATGATACTACACAAATTTGCTATTCAAAAGGCAGCATTAATTTCTTTCTTCACTATCTATGTCCGTGTTCATTAGTGAGGAAATAGATCAAAGCATAAGAGACTTACTGCTCCAGCTGACCAATGAATGGACTTCAACTCATTGCGCTCAAGTATGCTTCTGTAGCATGGTTAAAGAAGTCATGTACATCACAGAACATCAGCAGCAGTTAAAGAGTACGCAATTATCAAGAAAGAAGGTTAACCCCCAGTAAAATCTAAAAAAGATTGAACACTAGGATACATTTGGCAAGCACTAACAATGGCACCAAACAGGCCCAGAAATGCCATGAGTTCAACCCTATCAGCACTTTTAACAAAAAACTCCTGCATAGAACATGAAATAAAGGCATTAACAATGCGAAACAGGAAAGCGGCTTGAAAAACAAGACCAAGAGAGAAACAGTTCATTGTCAAAAGGGCTCTGCACTGTACAAGGAATCAACATTACCTGAGAGAAATAAAATATACGACATCAAAACTCCCAGTCTTGCCTTTACAGTTAACTGGAATGACTTTTATCCTTTACCACAATGTAAATTGCATGAGGAATGTACAATACAGTGTATAGGTTGCCGACTAATCAAATTTGTTTATGGAGCAAACATTAATGAATCTTTTCTTACAAGTATTTACCAGCAAATTGTCACTTAGAGGTAGTTTTTGGAATTACATTAATGTAGTCAATGCAGAACAACACAATATCCTCAGACGACCTGGGAAGAAAGGTTTAATGGACAACTGAACTTTATAGTTTCCGCCTGAGGATAAAAGAAACATGCATATGGACCAATGTCAAATAATTAAATTGATAATTGCAGACATCAAGTCAAATAATTTAAAAGTAGACTTTTGCACAGTGCTGAACTGCTGATTGGATTGGCCAAAGGGAATACAAGCAAATACTGTTCAACTGGAACAACCTTGCTATGTCTCGCAGGGAAGAAAGAGCTTTTCTAACTACACATAGATACCATTTCTGGTTCGAAAAGTTAGTGAACTTTCAGAGCTATCAATTGCTTACCTCACTGACATTAGTCACAGCATACAGCGTGGCTCCAGCAATCACTAGTATATCCCCTTTGAGAGGATTGCTACCACCTACAACAATGAGATATTCAAGTATTATTCTTCAGATAATAGATACGCTGAATTTTAAGTTAAATAGAGTCAGCAAACGACAAACTGCAAAATCACTAAAATGAGAAGCAGCTGGACAAAGGACTTATATGTTCAGCCCCTTTTCCAAAACTTATCAGATGATACACAATCATATATAGGGAGCAATATAAGCAATAGGAAAGAGCATGCAGTGAAACCATACTGATAATTAACATCAAACAGAACAAGCAGGATGACAACTGGTTGTAAAATATTTACTTGATCGATCTGCGGCATGTACATCTGAAAAGATGACCAGGACAAGACCAGCAATACAGATGGCAACAGCGACTAATTTTCTGGGTATGTATCTTGTCTTCAAGAAAAACCATGTAAAAAGCAAAACACACGGAATTGTCCAGCAATCCAGCAACATCACGCTTGTCAAGGATGTGTACTGGTAAGCCTTCACAACTGCAAAGCAAAGGCAACAGAAAATGAACTGAGAGTTTGTTTAATGACGAAATGTGGAGTTTGCGTTCCGGGTAAACATGCATTGCCAATCCTCAGAATCTCTATCCAGAAGAGGCGATTATGGTCTGTAGAAGTAGCAGAGGAAACTGCATATTTTGAAAGATTGATGCATTGCTTAAAAATCATCATCATAACATTCATATGACATTGTGGCCAATCTGGCAAGCAACAATCCAGATACAAAAACTAGAACGTTGAGAAAGAACCTGTAGTACTAGTTTTCTGTGTTCCATTGTGCTAGCAATATCATGAATCATGATGTTTAACCACATGGTTCAACTGACATGCACGGAATATGACTTTCCAAATAAAAGCAACATTGTATGCAATATTTGTTTAAAAAGAGCAAGTCATCAAGGTTCGATCAGTGAATATAGGAAAGAGACTGTTAAGAACATCAAGTAAAACATATTCATGTTTCAAAGCTACAAGGTGGGGTATGTGAAAGAGACATGAAAAAGATGAGGGCAAACAGTTTATTTGGCTTCCATCCAGAAGAGAAGTTTAATGAGGCAATTACCAAGAAAATTGGCCTCCACATCAACTATTCCAAGGAGGACGTAATAATACCATTTTGCCTGGTCAAAAAGAAAACAGAAACAAAAGGTAAGCCAAGCATTCAATCTTAATTGCAACAGCTTGCTTAATTAAACAAGCATCAACAAATAAGATCATTTAAAAACACAGAAACAAGAGTACAATTCTTAGAAAAGCTGCTGAGTTATAAATATCCAATATCGGATAAGGGCATGAAAAGGAGTTTTACACGTCTTTGGCTATTCTACCCATCATATCAAGGTTTCAAATTAAATGCTCGACTTTCATATGATATGAGAGCCAACTTTTGGTCTTAAGAATTTTTTGAAATGGTATCCTTGCAAGTAGAAAAGGACAGATTAAACTCACTGGTAATGTTTTGTAAATTTGACTACCAGCAGCCTTTTCTGCTGATTAATATATGTTACCATTCTTGAAAAAAGAGTTTTTTGAAATGGTAAGAACTATTGATGTCAAAGTTAGCACTAAGAAAATGATGTGGTTACAGCCAAAAAAAGATCAAACTACGAAAAGCCTGACTATCTATACGAAAGATCTATGAATTGTAACAGGATTTCAGCATCCTCTACTAAATCCATTTTATACCAGAAGAAATAAAAAAAAACATATAGTTCAGATTTGATTCTCCAGATTGAGCTCATTTGTCCATCAATATATCCATTTTTTTTGTCCATCAGAACTTTTGGTCTTAAGAGTTTTTGAAAAGGTTTATAAAAAGTCTTGAGCTACTCCACCTGTCACCTTAAGGGTTTAAGTGGGATGTTCAGATTCTACAAAAAATAGCAACACGTCAGAACTTGATGAAAGACAAGTAGATGGGTTCAAGTAATGTGCTACAAATCAAGTTCAAGCTAGCTTGGGTACTCAAATTAGAGATTTGCCAAAGCTCTTACGCTTTACAACCAAAAGCGTTTACTCTATATGTCCTAAATACAATTCTATAACTGCTTATTTGAGAAGTGAAAATAGTAATTGTACTAAGTAGGAGAAGATGGGAGGCTAAAAGAAAAGAAAATGTTGAATGGAGAACAACAAAATTGGGCCTAATAAATCTTGCAGGAATTGCTTAGATCTTGAGACATTAAGATATACTATATTTTTTCCAGAGCCTAGGATATTCAACATGTCTCAAAACACCAATAACTAGCTTTTGCCGCAAAATGCTCGCTTTCATACACTTGTCAAAAGTATGCTCATTCTTCAGATATTTGTCAATCAATTAAATTGCAAAAAACACAATAGAAAGTCTTATGGTGAACATGAGATTCAAGTGAAAGTAAACCTTGAGCGGCTTTTGCCTGTAAATCATAATGCCTCCATAAACTAATGCCAACAGCGCGTAATTTAGAAATGACTGCGACGTCGGTGCATTGATTCCTATAGCAAGGAAAAAAGAAATTACTTGTCAAAGAAATAGACAGGGATAAAGGACAATAGACGGGGATAAAGGAAACTAACTTAGATTACATTTTGTGTTTGGATGGAGAGGCCATGGATGGAATACATGGGTGGCAACATCTTCTATGCCACCCCAAACTATTGCAATCTTTGTAAGAACTTTTGAAAGTCAGTTTTCAGAATTTAGAATGTAAGTTAGCCATCACAAGAACTAAAGATAGCAGTACTTAGTCCCAGGAAAAATTCTTGCTGCCTCCCCTTAAATTTTACCATCCATTAATACTAACTCAAAGAGCACTAGATTCACAGAGTAAGTTAGCCATCTCTAAATTCAAAATGCTAGTACCGGCTCCTCTCCTTAGGAATGATACAAATTGAGTATCCAATTCCGTATATCCCAAATTGAGTATCCAATTTTCATGTATAACCCCAAACTCAATGTTTACTACTTATTCAATTGGACATGTCAATCTTTTCTTTTTTAGCAGTTCAAACTAATGTCTATTTTCCAAAAAGTAGAAATCCACTGCATATTTTATTGTCTCTAGAGATATTCAATAATTAAAATATCCATTACACATCATATCGTTCCCCTATAGACCAAATTTACTCTCTTCTATTCATTTAGAGGAACCGGCATGTTTCTCCAAACTTTACACAGCACGTAATCTCAATTTTAAGAAATAATTATAAAATATGTCAAGTCAAACCTGTTCATTCAGGGGGACAAAAAAAAGTATTATACCAAATAAAAGGTTAATCTGACATGCTTTTTTCACTACTTTACTTTTTCTTTTCCCAAAAAAGGGAGGAAAAAGAATAAAGAATAATTAAGGAACAGTTAACAGTAGCCCCTAATACTCGTCATTTAAACTAGAATAAAGGAAAAATGAAACAATTTGCACGAAGAAACTAGTCTATAATTAGGACAATGATAAAATCAATACATAGAACAATATAAAAGTTAATCAGAGCTAAAAACTAAAAGCTCTAGCATAAGACAGTAGTCATACAAACTGTAGAGAGAGCCGGCCAATGGAATACTTAATACAGATTATTCAGTGAAAGAAACAATCAAGCCACTCAGAGCTTCGGATACGATGACGATCAAATTTAAGATCAAAAACAAAAATTAAGGTTCGTTATTTTGCTTTCAGTTCGAAATTTTGGTACACTCATTCCAACTTCTACTTTAAATATTTATTTATTATGTTCATAAATTTATTTGCTCAATGCAGAAACCAAAAGGGCCCATAGATAGTTCTAGTAATCAAACAAGCAATTATCACAAATTTAAGATTAAAAGATCAAGAAGAAACTCAAGAAGTAATATTAAGCCAAAAAAGAGAGGACAAAGTGTACCCTTTCTAGCGAGTTCAGAGGATGAAAATCCAGTGGCAGTAATGAGAAGGGACAGAAATTGGCCCAGCAAAAGACTCAGTAATGTTTTCTTCGTCCAAATTCCCTTTACCTTAACCATATCCTAAAGATAAATATTGCAATCACCCACTACAGTTTATAGCTTCAAATTCTGTGAAAACCGAAGCCCAATAAATGACCTTGAATTTTTTTGCAGAGGCATAAAAACTGCAAACTCTGTTTTTTCTTTAATATACTTATACATAAAGAGAGGTGAAGATTATTATGACGATGAAATTGATTACTATCCTATTAGAATATAGCTTTAAGCCGAATCTTTAGAAAAATCAACGGCCGCTAAAGAGTTCCCAAATTCCTTGTCACTGTCCCTTGCCCTTTTGTTGCAACTACTCGCCGTGAGAAATTGACTAATAAATTATTGGCATCTTTTAAATATTTTATTGTTTTCTAACTGGAGAGGATTACTCTACCTTTGTAATCATCAGGTGGGTCCAGGGGCAAAGTCAGACGTTAACGGATGGAATGCGACGACTTTAATGCAATGGATTCAGAAAATAGCAAGTACACCCTAAGTTTTATTTTCAGCTAAACAAAAACCTTTTATTAGGCTAAATCCGCATCAACAAGCTTATAATAAAACTAGGTGTTTGCCCCAAAAATTGGAAACAAATCAATTGAATTTTGAGCGTGGGAAACGATAAGTAAGTGACGAACTCGATTGAAGACAAATATATGATAAGATAGAGAGGATACAATATTTGAGAAAGATTATGATTGCAAGACTAGGTAGATCAATATATTGCCTTTGTATTTCTTGTTTACAGCCCTTTTTCTCTTTTTTTCCCTCCTCGAACCAGTGCCTCAACACACATATATATAGGAAAAAATCTACCCCCCCCCCCT
>MCJB01049827.1:33204-52495 GCA_002018475.1 Nicotiana obtusifolia
CCTCTTTCTTTCCCTGGTTGCCCACGTGGTGTCCCTTTCAATCATGATAGTGTCCTTGTGTAGTGGGTGAAACCCACACACGTTTGGTAAAAGTCTTGCAGAGTCAGTGAAAGTACTGCAGGTTAGGTGAGGGGTCTGCACGCAAGGTTTGGTCAGGACAGTGTCATTGACTTTTGAAGGCAGGCCGGTGCAACGGGCATATCGGTCATCACGAGGTGGGGTTCGAAGTGAACCATCGATCATCATATCGTATCTGGCCTCAGCTCCGGTTCCGAGCTCGACATCGGATATCGGTCTGAGCGTCGGTCGAATGGTCCGACATCGATATTGGATGTCGGTTCGAATGTCGATCCTCCATTTCCCATCGGTATGGGATGTCGGCTCGAGCTCCGATCATGTGGTTCCGAACATGAACATGGGACGCCGATCTTGGCTTCGAGATTCAACCTCGATCTATTCCTTCATAAGAAAGCTGATTTCGTCATACACACTAGGGCCTACTAGTACACTCTCAATAGGAAGGGCTAGTATAATTTCTAGGTTCTCTTACCAAGCAATAAGCAACTAGAACTAGATTTGTTTGTTTTATAATTTGAACTAGAAAAATGTTAGGATTAAAAATATCTTCTAAAAGTACTACAAACTCTATGAAATCTTTATTTGAGGTTTTACGTGAAAGCATAATTTTCTGGGTATCACATTGACAAAACCTTAGTCATCAAATTGTTCAACCAACCAGGCGAGAGCAAAATGCAAACTCATAATTTCAGCATATCTAACGTCGACCTAACCTCAAAAAAATTAAAGAAGTTACAACGACAAACTAACTTGTTAAATCACGTACAACATCCTATACTCTACTACAACCATAAGTAAGCAAGAAGAGTTCCCACCCCGAGTGAAAGCACTCACCAAACCTCTCAATCTCTTTTCAGCCATGATAATATCTCATTCGCTTAAAATTTTGGAAGCTTCATATGGCACATAAGTTGGAGGAAGAACTTTACCCTTCCAAACAAACTCATTTCTCATGGCCTAAATTTTTTAAAGGACTGCACATGTCTCCCGAGTCTTCAAAAATCTGAGTCATTAATAACACAATTAAGGAACTCGGCCATACTAATTCCTTTCATGTCCAGCTCATGCTGGCATGCCGCCCAGACATCTCTCATCTTCACGCAATCAAGTAATACATGTTCACTATTTTCTATCGAGGCAAAAAATGACGGATTAATGTCTCTAGCTAATAGATTGGACAGATAAGCATAATATTTTGAGCTAATTTTCAAATAAAATCTTTAGTCTTTTGAGGTAACTTCAAGTGTCAAAACTTGTTCAAGTCGATAAAAGTTCTGTAGAAGTCCAAAGCCCAGGAAAGAGAGAGAGAGTAACAAAGATAATTTTAATCATATAAGATCCTTTCTATGAAATGCCAAATTAAACGACCAGCCTCTCTTCTTATACTAATCGGAATGCTGCAAATTAATTTCATATTATATGGCCACTGAGACGTGGATTTTAAGAAAGATATAAAAGAATTTGTCACAAGTTAAAGATAATTTTATAATTTGTTGTTTTAACATAGCAAAAAAAATTATGATTATTATAGCATGTCACTAAAACAAAAAAGAATTAAAATCAAAGAGTTTCAAGTGTAGGAAAATGTTACTCTATCGAAAAATACTACTTAAGAAAGTGTCACATAAAAATAAAACGGACAAAGTATAAGTTAGGGGTCATTTGGTCCAGTTATGGAATATTCCGTGTGAACATAGTTTTGGGATATGCTTGGGATTACCTACACTAATACTATCTCTGTATATGATAACTAATACTATCATTTTATATAAAATTTATACTCTATTAGCTATTACTCATAACCAAATATGAGACAAGTATAATCCTACATTTTTAAAAAATAATTAGTAAGGCGTGTTATAAATAGTGAATAATGATTGCATTATACGTCAGACGCAAATGATTAAAAAATGCATCCAAAGTTAGAAAAAGAAAATTGAACAGATAAATGGTGGTCGGATCCTGAAATTGCAGGCTAGACACTTTGAAGAATTGGTCTAAAGAACACAATAGTGCATATTCTAATTTTTACTAAAATAGTCCTAGAGTTGAGTATGTTACTTTAAGTACACAAGCTGAACCAAACAATGACCTATAATATAGTAACATGTTATTAAACTTGAGGGGTCCTACATTTCTGTGTTTTTAAATAGTAAGAAAGTAGAAAGGTAAAAGTATAGTCTGAATTTGCCCAATAAGTGTTATACTTGTAATATCAGCCTAAAATAGAGTGGAATAGAAGGAATGGGTTCCTTTTTTTTGAGTAGAATATATTGTCATGTCAGAAAGTGGCTGTTTGTTGTAAGCAAAGGGATTTACTTTATGTGAAAAAAATCTTTCTCATTCTTTATTCAGCTTGAAACCAAATGTAACCAACCACATATTAAAAGGCAAAAAGAAACAATCAACAATGTGTTTCTTTTTCCATTTTCTGTTTAGCTACTTACTTTCCTTTATTTAATTCAAACAAACTTGCGCACCCCTCGTTTTTATTCTATGCAAAAAATATTAAGTGGAGTTTTCTGTGTCACATATAAAAGCTAATGGAGTAATAGAAAAGTAAAGCACATAATAATAGGCAATGGCTTTTAGGTTTTCAAAATAAGGAAAGGAGTAGATACTGGCAGACTTTCACTTTTCTACACTTTATTTTCTGCTATACTCATCTTTTTCTTACCAAGCTTCCAAATAGACTAAAGAAGTACATAGATAAAAAAAAAAAAAAAAAAAAAAAAAAAAAAAAAAAAAAAAAAAAAGGTTTTTCACCAAATTTAATCAGTTTAATTTTAAAATTCACAGTTAATCAAAAAATTTCCACCACAATTAATCAATTGAAAGAATTACTTTTATAAGTAACATTATTCATCAGTAACATTGAGGATGAGGAGAATTTGTTTTCGACATTGAGTTTTTAAGCTTGAACTTGAAAAGAATAAGAATAATTATACTGACAATTCGATGACCACATGATCGGATGTACAGATCAGGAGCGGCCTAAGGGCATCTCCAACCTTCACTCCAAATCTTTACTCCAAAATGGAGTAAACTAACTCCAACTATACTCCATTTTTACTCCAAAAAGTAATAATATTCCTTTTTATATTATTCTCTTTCTTCTTTATTATACTATATTATTTAAATTTTATTTTCTTATTTTCATTAAATAAATATTTTATTTTTTACATATTCATCCCATAATTCGTATATCTTTCTTATATAACCATTTAAAACAAAATTATTTTATACCATAAATTTTAAATAATATAATTTGACGCAAATATTATAAATTATACATATTAATAGATAATTTAAATAAAAGTGAATCATTGAGATATAAGATAATTCAATAAATATTACATGTAGTTTAAAATTAACTTCAAATACTACTTAAATATTTCAAATTATTTTATACCATACATTTTTAAATAATATAATTTGTACTCAAATATTATAGATTATATATATTAATGGATAATTCAAATAAAAGTGAAATCATTGAGATACAAGATAATTCAATACATATTACATTAGTTTAAATACTACTTAAATATTCAACTTCCACCTCTAATAATTTATAATAAAATTAACTTACAATTTTACATAAAAATAATATACGCATGAAAATGAATATATCAAAATTATACTCCAAAATTAAGATGTAAAGTTAATATTATAAATATATTATATAAACATAATTAGGTATATATAATACGATACATTAAAAGGGTTAAATAATAATAAAATAATAAAAAATAGTGATAGAGTGGATGAATAGTGTCACTCCAAATTTGGAATGACACTATTCACCCTCCAAAATGGAAGCAAATTTAGAGATGAGTTGGAGCAAAATTCCTCCATTTTGACTCCAAATTAGAGTTTGGAGGCAAAAATTGAGCAGGATTGGAGATGGCCTGACGGTAAGGCAAATGAAGTCATTGCCTTACGCCCCTAAAATATTAAGGGCCCAATTTTAAATACTATGTGTCACATATATTTTATGTAATTATTATTAATAAAATATTTTTAAAATTGTAATTAAAGTTATACAGTTGAATGATAAATCTCTCTCATTTAATTTATGATGAACATTATCAAATCTAATTTTTTTCTCCTTTATGTACCTCATATTTTTTTTATATGTTTCGAATGAGTTCACTTTCTAGTCTTGACTCAATTTCTCTGAATTGATTATTTCTTTTCACCATAGTTTATTGATTCATCCATTAATTTTTTTTTTTTGTTTTGTTTTGGTCATCCTTTTAAGAGAAATCCCAAATGCAATGAGGCGCAAAGTTCGAGAGTCGACATATTATTGTCGTGCCCCCTCTACCTTCTTCCAATGTTATATTTTTATTTACGACAGAGTTCTAAATTGTGACTAGCATCTAATTCACATATCCTGCGTTGTATAATTACCTCTACGCCAAAGTCCTAGGAGTTTGCTTGTATTTCATTATTAAATAGAGTTTACGAATGATAAAATTAGAAAAGTTAATTGAACATATCGTATGACTTAAAAATGATAAAATTACCATAACAATTATAATTTTTGAATTATAATTACAAAGCTATTATAATGTTAACTTTCGAATAGTGTCAACAGCTTTTCCGTTTTAAATTTTTGAAAAAATTATTTCAACCAAAGATCATTAGAGAAAGGCTTTTCAAATTTGCCCAAAAACTGAAAAATGCCTCTATATTAGTATATTCAAATTTTTTTATAAGAAAAACTTATTCTTCAATCTCTAATTTGAATTTGGTGTAAAAGCACCTCCACCCACAACCGTTAGGTTTTGTGTTCGAGTCATGCTGGAGGGGAAGTGTGAAAATACTGTATGTTATCCTAAATTGGAAGGAATTTTGAAAAAAATAAATTTTGGAAAAAAAAAAAAAACGAAAAGAGAGAGAGATATTCTTGAACAAATATCACTTACTTTATAGTTTAAATTGGTGACTTTCTAAACGGAATATTCCTTAACGGACGTCATTATCGTCTATGATAATCAGACCGCGGTTGGTACGTAGGAGGAGTAAAAGCGTCAGTAGAGAGTAGTAGACCAAGAAAGCACAAGGGATGAGACAAAACAATGGACCTGTTAAGAATTTTGAAGGTTGTACAGGGGTAAAACAGGAAAACAGTAACCGAGGCAAAAAACGCTTCACTGCACTCTCGTGCGCTTTGGTCCCTGGATATTAGAATTTACCACACATTATAATATCATCCTAAATTTATGATCTAGTGTACTATTGCTTAACTTGGTTGACCAGTGGGATAATCTTGCTGGCTTTTCTTACTAGGCAATTTGATTTTAATTTTTTTCAATTGCTTTATGAGATAATTGCACATGTTGCTATCTCGTGCACTCAAATTTTGTTTAAGTAAAAACGAAATGACCGAATAAATAACAATATCCTGTAATAAAATATTAAATTATGGTGGACGTCTACTCTTCTCTATTATCTCCATAACTCTCACTACTTTAATACTTATGGAGTTATGATTGTTACTCCATAACCTCCCCATGATCTTCCTCCATGATCTCAAATGCTTAATACATATTAATAGTATTCTTTGGTATACCTCTATGTAATACTATAAATAGAGGATGAGAAGTGAAATTGCATATGCTTGAAAAATACACTTGAATACATGGAAGAAATAAGAATCTCTCCTCTCTATCTCTCTATATCTCTTAACTTGTTTTTCCTTATTCTATATTGTTATTTTGAGCTATATTTCATAATACGTTATCAGCACGAAGCTCGACCTGCTACGAACTCATACTACTGTCACATAGCTAGCTGAAAGTTATTCACCTCATATTGCACTAAGTGCTTGAAGAAATCAAAAGGAATTTGCTACTGGTTGACTATACAATTTCTATCTACGAAACCCCCTCATGAAAGAAGATTAAAAAAAATTTATTGTTTCCTTACGCTCATTCCTTAGGTATACTACTCTTAATTTCTTTGTTGTGCTCTATCTTGCCTAGCTATAATAGTTTTCTTATTTGAGATAGGAATATCTATAGCTATAAGAAACAAACAAAGACTTTCATAACATATAACTTTCCCCCAGTTATCACTACAAACTATTTGAGGTGAACATTAACTTTTTCACTATTACGTAAATATGCTTTTTCTTAAGTCTCTTAATTTTGTTTCATTGGAATTACTTCCATATGATACTAGTTTTGTTTGGTTAAATGTTCTTCATCTTTATTCTAATATCTTGTTATACAATTTAGTTATCGTGTTATGTCATATATGCACCAGCATGTATGCTTGCCATCCTAAGACCCTCCCGTCATTTTAATTTTTCTACTTCTGGATAAATATATTTCTTTTAGTTTCTGTCTTGCATGAGTGCTACAGTGATTTTTCTTTTACCAAATTTTTGACTGTATTTGTTTGATAATATTAATTTTAGAAATGCCAACTAATTGATAATAATTTTTATATATATGAAAAGATGCTTTTAAACATATGAATAATTGTTTGCCTTATAATGTTATTAGGAGTGTTTATTGAACTTCTAAGATCTATTAACAGTAAGTGTACATGGCCCTTAATATAAGATTGACTTTTGATTTGAATCTTACGTTATATGATCATGTTGGATTGGGATTTTACTTTTGAATTTTTGTTTGGCTTCCTGATATGATTCTATTGCTTCTTGAAGAAAGAAAAAAATTGTTGTGAGTGAAAAATTTTACACTTAGTTTTTTATTTTGGCAAAGGCAATATATTACGTTAAAATCTTATACTTTGGACACATGAAAAATAATGTCAATTATATTCTGATTCGTACTAATTAATTAGATGTACATATCGTCTATCTAGGTTGATTATTTTTCGAAAATCATCTTCCAAGAAAAATTTTGGGGACCAATAGTATTTGATGTGCTTTAACATCTTAATTGAGATATGAGATTACATAAATACCAACTAATTGGCTTTCTCTTCTAATAATATAGTTCATATGTTGCATCAAATTAAATATGTGATAAAGTGGTGCAAATTCTTAAGTTTTATATATCACTAGCTGAGTTTATACTTATAACCATTAAAAAGAGTAATATTAAAAAGTTGTATGATGACTGAATACTGCGATAACATTCAAGGGTAAGATGGTGGGTTTAAGTCCCAGCGCACCATGAGAGTAAGACATCGGGTTGAGTCCTGATGCTCCATGATGATAGGAGTTGGGTTTGAGTCCCAATTCATTAATGCTTAACATGTCTTTATATTGGTAAGGCATTGGGTTTGAGTCCCAATGTACCATATTGATGATATAATGACGATTAAAGAAAAAATAATATATTTTTCATGAAAAAGCATGAAGTTTATCCTTACTTGATTTGCTCAATTCTTGAAGTGAATGTGGTAACAGTGCATAATAAATCTAAATGAAGATAAGTGGTTGACCAATGAACGTGGGCAGTGCCAAACAACAAAATAACAATAGTCATCATTATGGTAATTGTAAAAAGGAGAACAATAAGAGTTCTCAAAATATTCCTTCAAAACGTGAAGGTGATGTTTGCCATCAATGTGGTATGAAAGTAGTAAAGCACACCCCATATGATTATAGCCCACTTGAAAATGTGACTTGTGATAAGCATTGTAAATGCAAACTCATTCCTGAAAGTGAGTGTGAAATATATATGTGATAAAAATTATACATAATAATGTACTTATGCATGGTTGGATAAATACTACAATTCACCTCTAAGGGAGGTTTGAGACAAAGAAAGATAATGAATATTACTGTGTAGTTACATGGACGTGTCATTGGTTGCGTACATGTGGTACGCCAAAAAAAAAAATTTTGCCATGCCTTATAAAAAGTTATTAAAGGCAAACTTAAAGCAAAAAATTATTTTGCTTATGATGATTTTGACCAAGACAATTATTATGATATGATTTTATCTGTGAAGGAGACATTCACTATATGGATGGTGCGACAAAAGATCTTGTAGTACAAAAAAGTTAAGAGCTCCGGAAGAACTAATTTGTTACTACTCGGATGAATAAAATTGTTTATGACATTGATATTGTAGTAAGTCTCAAAAGAACCTTTTTGAGTTTCAAATGTATTAGCCAAAGTGGTTGGGATATTGAGACTACAAATGAAAAGAATATTGAATATCTTTATATTACTATAATCATATCGGTAAATATGAAAGGTTACATGACTTTTCTTCTATTTGTACTACACAAATATAAGCACGATGATGCAATCACGTGCCACAAGTAAACTAGAGATTTAATGAAACAAATATTAGTTGGAATGACCGGTTGGCCATCCCGGTTCAACTATGATGCGAGAAACTAATTGAGAATTATATTGGCATATATTGAAGAAATGAAAGATTCTTCAAGAATTCTCTTGTGTTCTTTATTCTCATGATACACCAGTTAAGGTTGGGATTGAATCGCTTGATTTCTGGAACAAATAAAAGCTGATAAATATATGGGCCCAGTTACCTGCCATGTGGACCGTTTATTATTATATGTATTAGAATAAATCGCAGAGCGAGAACAACAATAGCATACCTGTCAATGATGCAATGGAAGAATTGTTGAATTCACCACCAAAATAATAGCCCGAAGTCGTACTCTGAATCTCTTGGAAACGGAGTTTTATCCACGAACTAAATGTCCTAGATTTTGTGTGTGTTTATGGGAGAATTCAAGAGGAAGTTTTTCTGTCTCTTGAAGTTGTATTTTGAAAGTGTATGCAGACTTCTTCTTTTAAAAAAAGAAAAGAACGGCTTTCTTCTGAAAAATCAACTTGCCACTTTTTCATATTTTTCTCCCCTTTTATTGTGCAGTAACTTCTTTATAGATAACTCCCTCGTCTCTTTTACATGGGTTGGGTCAGCCCACATAGAGCGACCCAAAACCAAAAAAAAACCTAATATCTCCCACTTCGCTCATGACGGGTGACTCAAACTAGTATCGTGAATAAATAACACGCTTAATTCATACAGGCAAATAGTCCGTGCGACCTGCGAGCATCAAGAGCTATAATATATTTCAAATCTATTAATGTTATTCTGAAGATCTAGGTAGAAATCCGATCATATTCGGAAAGGATTCACTACTAACATGAGGATCTTATTACTCACTATACCCGAGACATCACCCGCTACTCCAGTAGCTAGTTATTCGATCCCTCATCCTCAAAAGAGGTGAACTCAAGTTCATGTTTAACTTTGTATCCACAATTACATTTGATACCCTCATGGTAAGTGTAATGGTCGACCTATGAATACAAGTTAAATTACTAAAAAAATTTTAGTTGTCTTCCCTTTCTACTCGAATCTTCCCATTCCAAATCAACTGCTTTCATAGACATGCACTGCATTGCTGAATCCCTCGTGGCTATTCGTGACATGCTAAAGTAGCAACATTGATTGACACTTCAAGAGAAAGTAAAAGGTCAAAGGATATTACAATAAAAGTTAATATAACTTCTTTAGGATCTCACACAATGAAGAAGCAGAGATTCATTCTTTAATTATCCCATTGGTCGTTAGCACACGTGGTACGAAACACGTGTTACGGTGTTCTCACCATATATTAGTACGTGTGTCTTATTCCATCAATCATTCAACACCATACAGATTTTGGTCTAAACACCTTCAAATGTCTAACCCGAATTTCTCACTTGAATAATACTCAAATCCAACATTTTTGAGAAACTCACATCTGGCATACAAAACAAGTCACACTCGAATGGCAAAATTCGTAAGTCTGACTAGTTGTTAAGACCGACCTTTACAAGTAAATATAATCTTACATTATTCAAGGTTCTATATGGTCTCATCTCTTCATGATTCTTAACGTAAGAGGCGATTGCTCGTATGAGAGAGACAATCTCGCGACTTGTTTGACATACTTTATCAACAAAACATCATCACATGCATACGGGATATAAGCATAAATTCAGAAGTCAAATATTGATGAGTATATAATAATAATAATAATAATAATAATAATAATAATAAAGTCATTTTACAATACATAAATATGTTCATATCCTTCGCAAACCTAGAGCCATAACATATTTCTCAAACATGTCTCTAGATATCGCCTTTGTAAAAGGATCAGCTATCATGCTTCTCGTAGGGATGTACTGTAAATTTATCTCTCCACTTGGTACCATGTCTCTCACAAAGTTAGGATCATGTCAATGTGTTTGGTCTTTGCTGTGATACTTAGGATCTTTTATGTATGCGATAGCCGCTTGACTATCACAATATAGAGTCATGGAACCCTGAGAGTTCTTTGTAATATTCAAATATTCAAATAATCTCTTCAACCAGACAGCTTCTTGTACTGCAGACGCACAAGCCACGAACTCAGCTTCCATCTTCGAAAGGGTTGTACAAGTTTGTTTCTTACTTTTCCATGAAATAGCAACTCCATTAAGTAAGAAAGCATAACCGGATGTTGATTTCTATCATTTCGGTAACCAGCCCAATCAACATCTGTATATCCTCTCAAGTATAAATCATTTCCACTATAACATAGTGAATAATCTGTAGTTCTCTTCAGGTATCTAAAAATTCTCTTCACATCTTTCCAACGATCTCTTCCAGGATTGGACTGTTACCTGCTAACCAGACCTACGATATAACAAATGCCTGGGTGAGTACACATCATAGCGTACATCAAGCTCCCGATAGCACTTGAGTAAGGAATTCGAGACATGTCTTCCTTTTCATTTTCAGTCTTGGGACACATTTCAAGGCTTAAGGTTTCACCTCTCACTATAGGAGCATCCATGGATTGCAACTATCATGTGAAAACGCTCCAAAATTTTCTTTATATAAGTTTCTTGAGATAGACTGAATAATTTTTTGGAACGGTTTCTTTGGATCTTAACTCCGAGGATAGTCAGCCTCACCCATATCTTTCATGTCAAATGACTTTGAAAGCCATGACTTGATAGTTTTCAAATATTCTGAATTATTTTTGGCCAATAAAATATCGTCCACGTAAAGAGAAATATTTAAAAACATCCCATTGGACTTCTTCATATAAATGCAATGATCTCCATTGATCATGGTGAAATTATACGATAACACCTCCTTGTGTATTCTCAAATACCATTGCCTTGAAGATTGATTCAGGCCATAAATATATCTTTTCAATTTACAGACCTTCTTTTTTTGGCCTTTAATGATGATGCCTAAAGGTTGTTCCATGTAGATTTTTTCGTTTAGTTCTCCATTGAGAAAAGTTGTCTTCACGTCCATTTGATGTAATTGCAAATCCAAACGTGCAATAATAGCCAAAAGTAAGCGAATTGAGGTAAACTTCACAACTGGTGAAAATGTTTCCTCGTAATCTATTCCAGCTTCTTGAGTAAATCCTTTTGCCACCAATCGTGCCTTGTATCTTTCTATTGACCCGTCAGCTTTGCGTTTAACTTTGAGAACCCATTTGTTCCCAATGGCTCTACGCCCAGGAAAAAGGTTAACTAGATCCCAGACTTTGTTGGTTTTCATGGACTCTAATTCTTCTTTAAATGCTTTCATCAACTCATCTTTTACAAGGCTCGATAAAGCCTCAATCACAGACTTTGACTCATCCATTTCTGTGGGAGATACCAAGAAAACATAATCGTCAATCTCATAAGTACGTTTAGGTATATTTTTTGGGTACTCTTTTGTAGTTGAAATCAAATTCGTCAGAATTTGGGATTGAGAACTTCCACTTCCACTCGAATCAAGAGCAAGATTTTGATCGATTTGATTATCAACTATGTCAAAAGACACTTGTTGACTATCTGAGTTCAACATTTCATAAAGAGACTCTCCATTCTTTACCTCGCCCTTCTTTGGAAAATCATTTTTCAGAAATGTGACATCTCGCAATTCAATCTCAGTAACACTTCCAACCTCTAATTCACCAATGAACACATTTGGAGTGTTCTTAATATCTTATAAAGATACATTTCTTGCCTTTTGGAGCTAATTTACCAAACTTGCTAAAAAAATCTTCTATATATGTTGCACAACCACAAGGTCGTAAATCATTTAAGTTTGATTTATGATCAGTCCAAAGCTCATAAGGAGTGGAAGAAACTGATTTAAAAGGCACTTTGTTCAATATTTAGGCTGCAGTTAATAACGCATCTTCCTAACTGGATATAGGTAAGTTTGCCTGCGCCGTCATGGACCTTATCATGCCCAATGGTGTTCTATTCCTTCTTTCTGCTATACCATTTTGCTGAGGTGTGTAAGGAATAGTTAATTGTCTGTGATGCCCTTTTCGTTACACAATTCTTCAAATTCTTTTGATAGATATTCACGCCCTCTATCGGTTCTTAAAGTTTTAATCCTTTGTCTAATTTATTGTCAACTTTATTCAAATATTTCTTAAAGCATTCAAGTGCTTCAGATTTATGAGAAATCAAATCGACATAACCAAAGCGCGTGAAATCGTCAATGAAAGTAATGAAATATAAAGCACTATACCTAGCCCTCACATTCATTGGACCACAAATATTAGAATGGATCAATTGCAGTGGAAAATCAGCTCTCTTAGCCTTTCCAAATGATTTACGTGTAATCTTTCCAACAAGACAATTTTCACAAGTTGGCATTTCAATTTTAGAGAAAGAACCTAAATGTCCTTCTTTACCCAATCTATACATTTGATCCTGCCCTATGTGACCTAATCTTGTATGCCATGTAATAACATCAACACATTCTTACTAGAGTAACATGGCATAACACAACGGTCAACATAATAGTTATACGTAGAAGGATTACAATCTAACACAATATAACCATAAAGAATATTGTTTAGAGTAATTCTAAGACCATTATGATTGAAATTCAAATTGAAATCTAAATCTAGAAGTATAGACACAAACACTAAGTTTCGTCGAATCTCTGGAACATATAGGACGTCATGCAACATCAAAGATCGGCCACCACGCATGTCCATTCTGCAAGTGCCTATCTCTTTGACTTCAAGCTTTACATTATTTCCCATATATACATGCTATCACGACTCACATGGTCGGTAGCCCTTGAGCCTATAATCCATACAGGATAAGATTCAGTTAGTAAAACAATGCTAGAAACATATATAGCACTAAGAGATGCATTTTGAAATGCTACCTTTTTTGGCTCAGTGCACTCACGAGCAAAATGCCCTGGAACTTGGCAATTGTAGCACTTCATCTTACTCTTGTCTTTCTTCTTGTAGAACCGTTTATTTCTTGGAATTTGGCTTGTTTCTTTTCTTGGAGGATCCTTCTCTGGTCTCCTTACCCTTTCCGTCATTTTTCCAGTTTCTTTTGCGCTTGAAGCTTGATCTCTTTGTACCACTTGATTCTGCTACAAGGGCATTAGGTACAGCTTTAGCAGCACCAAGCCGCTCGTCTTCAAGCTCCACATGACGGGCAACATCAGCAAAAATTTTGATGCTATTATTGTGGGTCAAGTTAACCTTCAGATGGTCCCAATTATTGAGAAGTGACCGAATCACTACCTGAACCTGCTGCTCATTAGAGAGAACATGCCAACACTTTTGAGTTGAGCAATCATATTTAACATCACCCTTAGATGTTGCTTGACACTGTGATCATGACGCTTTTTGTACGTGTCAAACTTGATTGTCAGTTGTCGAAAGCGAGTCACAGTTGTATCCCCATACGCCTCTTTAAATGTGGCCACATCGCTTGAGCTGTAGGATATTGCTCACATTTGTGGATGAGATCATCAGCAACTGAACTTACAATAATTCCACGTGCAGTGAAATCTTTCTTTTTCCACATATTATAAGTTTCCAGATCCCTCCTGCGTTGGGCAGTGTTACCCTCCTCTGGGTGACTCATAACATGGTTAATACTTTCAAGAACATCTTGCTCTTCGAGTACATACCACATTTTACGACTCCAGATATCGTAATTTTCACCATTCAGTTTGTCACCCTTGTCCAAGTCAGCAATGATACTTTTCGATGCCATGTCTGTTATTAGAGACAATATTACAAGTTTAACTCATCAAGATATACTGCAGTCAATTTATGCAGTGATTACACAGGCAAATTAATTATAATATTAATTCTACCTTTAATATAAAATCGAAAGGTCACTATGTTTCCATTCATCATCTATATCTAAATATTTTAATTAATATTAAAATCACTTCTTAGTGTGTACTTTATTTCAAGTCTCAATCCATTATAAAATAAAATAATAAATAATATATGTAACTAGTGAGACAAATAATATAATTTAAATTTCATTAAAATAAAACATATAATAATAATTACATGTTTGCTAGGACATTCATGTATCAATCGAATACTAACTCCTGCACATATATGCTAAAAGGTGCACTAGGCTTAATATCATGATAAATCTCAGTTAAAACTTCCAAGGCTCTCGAAGTGAGTCTGCTAAAATAGCTAATGATTCCCAATCAGTAATCTCTATGTAATTAGACAATTCAGCTCTTTTTAATTGAAAAAGGTGTACATGTTCAGGAATGGAAGTATCAGGGCCCATTTTAAATTCCATAAACTCCCTAAGTTTCTTTTCTCATTCCCTTCGCTCAGCCCTCTGGTCTCTTAACTCATTTTGTATCGCTCTCGGGACATTCCTGATGACTTCGGGCTCCGAGTCTGAATCATTATATAAATAAGTCTTGCAACAATGCATCCTTCTACGTTGTCTCCTTCCTTTACTTCGAGAACTCACACTTGAAGGAATTCGAGCTTGTCCTTGTTCAGCCATATATGAAATAGGACTAAGGAAACAATAAGAATGGCTACAACCATTCAATATGACAACATATGTCACAATTAGTTATATCAATGCAAGGGATTAGGATTAAACTAATTTTCTATATTAAGGAGATATAAGTTATATTAAGGCCAGTTTATATTAGTTCATGGTTCACACAAAGAAAAGGTCATTAAGGAAACTTATTGAAGTTAACCATAGTCCCTTACGTAATTGAATTCCATAGCACTTCAAATAAAGTATGGCCATTTGAAAAAAAAAAAAAATTGTTTATATCCAACGATACTTCTCTGACCAAATTAATTATGGTCAAAATTCTATAGGCCATATCCCTACCTCCAACAAAAGAATGTGAAAGTTGTATTTTGTCGTGTATTACAATTTACAACAAAGAGACAGTTTAGCGAATTCATGGAACATACATGTCTTTTAATATGTTAACGAAACTGTCATCATTAGATTAATATGTAGAAAATTTCTACTACATGACATAATTTGTTTATAAAAGGATATCATTTTGAGAACAGCTATACTTGTCAAAACAATTATACTTGAGCTGTCAATATAGGTCGGGCCAAGTTAACTTGGTCCAATCTCACGTGGGCTTTAATAATTAGCGAGTCGGATTGGGCTAATGCACTATTTTGATGAACCTTATAATAATCACCCCAACCCAATTTAATATGGGCTGCGGGCCCCACAGACCGGCCCATTATTTTTTAAAATATAAAGTTATATTTTTAAATTCTAACCTAAAAAAGATAAATATTTAAAAGTTAAAAAATATCTTATTGGAAAAATTTCGCAAAACTTAATAACTTTTTATATTATTCCAATATATCACAATAACCAATAAAAAAAATAAAAGACAAGACTATATTTCCTTCGTTAAAGTCAAAACTCAAAACAAACTATTCAAGAGAACGTCAATGACGCTTATGGGATATCCAACACATCATCTTCATCAAATATATTTGAATCTGCTTGTGACAAGGTTGTCTTAACATCTTCATTTTCATCTACTTCTACAATTCATATGCAACATTAATTAGGGAAATATTGGGAATAATTAAATATTAAAAACTAATAATATTCAAATTTACATAAAAAAATTACTAGTTTGAGTTTGGAAAAAGCCATGCAGCCAACTTCAATTGTAACAAGTGTTTGGACATTTTTATGATGGATGCAACTTATGTACTTCGTCAGAATACGCCCACCAATGATAAATGTTGATTCCGATGCTACAGTGTTAATAGGAATACTAAGTACATCACGCGCCATCACTGAAAGATCGGGATATTTCCTAGAATGGTCCTTCCAATACATGACAAAGTAAAGATCCAATTATGACTTCCCATCGCTAGAGGCAGTATACTTTTTATATTTTAAATAAATATTTTTATTAGGCCCACAGGCCGGCCCGGCCTTAGTCAAGCCTTACGGGCCACGAGCTTACTCAGGTCGGGCTTAAAAGCCTCATTTTTTTAATGCGCTCCAAAAATTCTAGCTCAACCCTGCTAAATCACAGACTGGGCTGGACTGGTCAACAGGCCAAGCCCATATTGACGGCTCTACTTCTCTTTTTTTCCATTTTAGTCGGCAATCTCAGGAAAGCATTTAACATCAAATTGTTTGTTTTCTGAGGTAAAACTCGATTAGGTTATCCAGTTTGCTGACACACATAGAGAAAATATTTGTGCCTACACCAAACAAAGATTATCTATAACGAAGTATTATATCACGGTTGCAGCAACTAGGAGTAAACAACGCAGGTTTTGATGCCATTGTTAGAATAAATCGCGGAGCGAGAACAATAATAGTGTACCTGTCAATGACTCAACGGAAGAATTGTTGAACTCATCACCAAAATAATAGCCCCAGGTCGTACTCTGAATATCTTGGAAACGTAGTTTATCCATGAACTAAATATCCTAGATTTTGTGTGTGTTTATGGGAGAATTCAAGAGGAATTTTTTTTGTCTCTCGAAGTTGTATTTTGAAGCGTATGCAGACTTCTCCTTTTAAATAAGAAAAGATACGGTTTTCTTCTGAAAAACCAACTTGCCACTTTTCCATATTTTCTCCCCTTTTATTGTGCATCAACTTCTTTATAGATGACTCATTTGTCTCTTTTACATGGATTGAGTCAGCCCACATAGAGCGACTCAAAATCAAAAAAACCTAATAATATGATTTTAATAGATGCATCTATTCTATGGTCACATATGCTTTGTTATCAACCTGCACTTTGACTTTGCATGGTTGCTTGCTCAAATTATTAGAGCACAATTCTAGAATATAAATTTATGATGATTTATCTTGATAATGATTGTTCAAATTCAAGTTGGTTTAACAGAAATTGTATGCCTCCAATTATAGCTAAACCATTGGTTATGAGAACAAAACTCCCCAATAAAAATTTTGGTTGAGATGTATTATTTAATATACAGCAACACTTGTACGCATCTAGCCAAGTTATGATAAATTCTCCCCATCACAATTGGTTCAGGGCCAAGAACCAAATAATTTTCATCTAAAAATATGAATGTGCTATATGATATAATTACCCCCACCACAATGCACAAAGATGGGTTCCCAAAGAAGGTTGAAAAATGTATTGGTGATCCCAACATTAGAGGGAAAAAATGGACGGTTGAAAAAGTAATACACATAATGAATTATTATGAGTACACCTAGATCCTCGTACAAGAAAATGTGAACTTGAAATTCAAGTGATAATTCATTTCTAAAATATTTGCAGATGCATTTGCTGACCCAAAGCTAAATGTTATATTTCAGTTGCTAATATTCCAAATAGAATAAAGTTCATGATGGATAGAGATTATGGCACGCATAGAGTAATAGACTAATCGGTTCCAAAAATAAAACTCCTAGAAGAAGGAGAGGACCAAATGTTCAAGATGGTCGTAATAAAGAGGCAAGTGGCCTAAAAGAGCACCATGACATAACACGTCACAAGACTACATGGGAGAGGCTCGAGTACTTGAAAGTAATGAGATAAACATATCTCAATAAGTTATGTCTTATTTGGGTAACGGTGGAACCGATATAAGATGATTGTCGACGATGTTGTTAATATAAAGTAGCGGTCAATATTATTAATATTGACGAGAATCTTGAGCTCAAATCTGTCATGGAATGTGGACAGATAAATGATTGACCAAAATAAAAAATACGCAGTCAAAATTGATTTCACCTGAAAAATGTGAAGTTGGATGAATAGTCCCAATATCTAAAATTTATAAAGCAGTGGAGGTACAAATATATTCTTGTGCAAAAAGTAAAACAAAAAATCAAGTCGATAGACATAAAGACAACTTGTGGTACAAGATCTTTTATAAATATTTTGGCATTAGTTATATGAAGACATATTCTCTTGTGGTGGATGAAATCATTTTCAAGTTTTAATCTGGAAATACATGAAAAATTTGATATACGTGTAATGAAAATCATCGAAGGATTTAAATTGTTCTGAATCATATTAAGGTTTCCAAAAAAATTATTAAATAAAGCTTCAATAATTCTGTATGTGGATTAGAGCAATCATGGCGTACGTGATTTATTTTTGTGTCTATTGCAATTGGTGCACTAATGTATCTTGCTAGAACCATGAGTATAGCAATATGCTAGTGAGGTATAATATTTTTCCTATACTGATGCAGTCCAAACTGATCAAGACATGTTCCAGCCGTCCCGGCCATTCACTAGGAGTCAGGCTATGGTCCTTCATGGTGTTCACCTAGCTTTGGAGAAGGAGTTTGCGTTTCAAGAGCCGTGGGCACTGCCTAGCCCGGGAAAGCAACCTATGGACTTATTTGTGCTAGCCCATGGACCTACTTTTGAGTCCCATGCGTGTGGCTAATGATTTGGAGCCCTGCGAGGCCATATTTTAAAAGCTAACTTGTGGCTATTATTTTAAAGACCAGGTGTAGACTCTATCTATATAAGCTACACTTAGAACTATTTTTCATTTTCAGCCTATCGTGAAATATATGAATATTAAACTTTTCTCTCTAGTTGAGACTAGTTGTGATTTGGTGGACTCCAAATTGTACAACCTTTTTTGATCATTCAATTTGCAAGAGATTGTTATTCTCTTGAGGATTGTTGCATAAGATAGGTGCCTTTGATCCTTTTGGAAGGTAACTAGGACTAGTTCTTCTAGTTATTGTCTAATTGATTATCAATTGTGTCTTCTTTTTTATCTTGTCTTTATTTTCTTGCATCATTTGGTATCAGAGCTGGTCATAGATTTGTTCCTACAAATCTAGTCCTTGTTTGTATCAAACTTTATTTTAAAAAAAAAAAAATTTCTGTTTTGGACGAATTTCCTAGTGTCCTTAGGGTTTAAACTTCTTGATAGTTGTTGTTTTGGATGAAATTCATGTTACTTGGAGTATTTGGGGTGTTCTT
>MCJB01049828.1:0-35831 GCA_002018475.1 Nicotiana obtusifolia
GGAACCACCCACCGAGCGCGGGTACCCAGAGGAACGGGTGGCACGTCCGCCACAGGTCATGACTAGCTTCGACTAGCTTGACTAGCATTGCATTGCATTGCATGGCATAGCATCGCATCGCATCGCATTGCATTGCATTGCATATTTGGTTTGTGGTTGTTCTGTTTACTTCACATAGTTCTGTGGAAGGTAAAATGTGTTATTGTTCCGTGGTGGACTGTGTAATGATTTAAATGTTTCTTACCTTCAGTTCTTATTTACTTTTATTACTCACTGAGTTGGAAGTGCTCACTTTACTCCCTGCACCTTGTGTGCAGATTCAGGCGTTAGCGGTCCCACTCAGAGGTACTGAATATTACTACTGGACCGAAGCTTCAGAGATTACGAGGTAGCTGCTTGCGTCCGCAGCTCCGTAACTCTTTTCTTTTGTTGATTTTGCTTCCCTCAAACATTTGTGCTTATGATATTGTAATAGTTATGTTATCAATAGGCCTTCTCTAGTGGCTCATTACTTTGTGACACCCCGATCTGAGGGCTGTAGTCGGGATGGTACTTTATATATATATATCCATATTCTTCGACTCGTTTTATCATTAACATGTTCTTGTTCTCAAATTGTGTCATTTAATTGATTGAACGCAAATGGGANTGTAAACCCTTCAGGGGTATTTAAAAACGCTTTGAATCATTATTTGAACTTGGTTTTAGAAAACTAAATGATGTTTTCAAACGATTGTTATATATGGATCGGGTGGCACGCCGTCACAGGTCATGGCTAGTGTTGACTAGCATGACTAGCATTGCATTACATTGCATGGCATAGCATCGCATCGCATTGCATTGCATTGCATATTTGGTTTGTGGTTGTTCTGTTTACTTCACATAATTCTGTGGAAGGTAAAATGTGTTATTGTTCCGTGGTGGACTGTGTAATGATTTAAATGTTTCTTATCTTCAGTTCTTATTTACTTTTATTACTCACTGAGTTGGAAGTACTCACTTTACTCCCTGCACCTTGTGTGCAGATTCAGGCGTTAGCGGTCCCACTCAGAGGTACTGAATATTACTACTGGACCGAAGCTTCAGAGATTACGAGGTAGCTGCTTGCGTCCGCAGCTCCGTAACTCTTTTCTTTTGTTGATTTTGCTTCCCTCAAACATTTGTACTTAAGATATTGTATTAGATATATTATCAGTAGGTCTTCTCTAGTGGCTCATGACTTTGTGACACCCCGATCTGAGGGCTGTAGTCGGGATGGTTGCTATATGATATTTTCTGCAATTGACTAATATTAAACCGTATTTATATTATCTTCGTGTTGTTTAAAATGTTTAGCGGTGTTGGATTGGTTCGGCTGGCCTTGTCTTCACGAAAGGCGCCATCACGACCAGGTTGGGATTTTGGGTCGTGACAACAATGTTTTTAAAATCTAAGAATGAAGCATTTGACATGTTCACTTCTTTTGTTAGAAAAACTTAGAAACGACTAAGTAATCAACTTGCATCAATTAGATCTAATCATGGTATTGAATTTGAGAATGCTAAATTTGATGAATTTTGTGATGAGCATGGCATAAATCATAATTTTTCTGCTCCTAGGACTCCACAACAAAATAGAGTAGTTGAAAGAAAGAATAGGACATTGGACGAAATGGCTAGGGCTATGTTTCTCTTTCTTGTAAACTGACCCATATTTTTTGGACAGAAGCCGTGAACATTGCATGCTACATCATAAATAGGTGCATGACTAGACCTCTTGTTGAGAAGACTCCGTATGAGTTACTTAAAGGGAGAAAGCCTAATATATACCATCTTAGGGCATTTGGATGCAAGTGCTTTGTGCATAATAATGGTAAAGATTCTCTAGGTAAGTTTGATACTAGAAATGATGAGTGCGTATTCTTGGTATATTCTTCACATAATAAAGCTTATAATATTTATAACAAAAGAACTATGTGTGTAGAAGAAAGTGCACATATGGTTTTTGATGAAACTAACATTCTTTCTGAGAGACAAGAACATGATGATGAAGCAATTGGGGTGGTAAGAAACTCAAATGAAACCATAGCCCAGACTGAAGCTACACCAGACGAAGGAACAGGTGATGGAACAGGTTTTTCCACCCAGGGCAACCTGACAGGGGAAACTGAACATAGATGAACTAATCCTCAAACCTCGAGGGAACCTGTTCATGAACCGCTTCCTTAGCAACTAAACATTGAAGGAACATACACGGGAAATCAGCTGGTTGTGAAACCTTACAAGTATCAAAGTTTTCATCCCATTGAGAATATAATTACTGATCCAACCTTTGGAATAAAAACTAGATCTTCTTTGAAGAATCTTTGTGATTTTGATATTTTTTTATCTCTTATTGAACCTAAAAATATTGCTGAGGCTTTACAGGATGCAAACTGGGTGAATGCAATGCAAGATAAACTCAACCAGTTTGAAAGAAGTCAAGTTTGGCATCTGGAACTAAGACCAAGGACAGATCAGTAATTGACACAAAATGGGTCTTTAGAAACAAACTTAACGAAGTTACAAGGAACAATGCAAGATTGGTGGTTCAAGGATATAGTCAAGAGAAGGGCATAGAATATGATGAGACTTTTGCTCCAATTGCAAGATTGGAAGCAATTAGACTCCTTATAGCTTTTACTGCCTACATGGAATTCACTCTCCATCAGATGGATGTCAAGAGTGCCTTCCTCAATGGTTATCTAAAGGAAGAAGTGTTTGTCAAACAACCTCCGGGTTTTGAAAGCAAGGAATGTCCTAGTCATGTGTACAAGCTTGACAAGGCACTTTATGGGCTCAAGAAGGCACCAAGAGTATGGTATGAAATATTATAAAAATTCTTGCTTGAGCATGGCTATAAGAGAGGTAAAATTGACAATACTTTATTCTTGAAAGAAAAAGGTAAAGATCTCTTGGTAGTTCAGATATATGTTGATGATATAATCTTTGGAGCAACTACTGATAAGTTAAGTAAAGAATTTGCTAAACTAATGGGGAGTGAATTTGAAATGAATATGATGGGTGAGATTAATTTCTTTTTAAGCTGACAAATTAAATAAAATTCAAGTGGAACTATGATCTATCAAAAGAAGTATGTGAAAGAGCTGCTTAAAAGGTTTAAAATAGAAGATTCCTAAGAAATTGACACTCCTATAGCAACAACCACAAAATTGGATGTAGATTAACTTGGTTCATCTGTTGATCAGAAGTTGTATAGGGGAATGATTGGCTCCTTGTTATATCTCAATGCTAGTAGACCCGACATTATTTTCTGTGTAGGCCTTTGTGCTAGATTTCAGGCAAATCCAAATGAGTCTCACATGATTGCTGTCAAGAGGATCTTGAGATACCTATAAGGCACAACTGACCTTTGTCTATGATATCCAAAAGATAGTAATTTCAACTTAGTGGGATATGCTGATTATGCAGGTTTTTTTATGGATAGAAAAAGCACCTCAGGTATGGCACATTTTCTTGGCTCATGTCTTGTGTCTTGTGCCACCAAAAATTAAAATCAAGTGGCCTTATCTACTGCCGATGTTGAGTATGTTGTTGTTGCATCATGTTGTGCTCAATTGTTGTGGATCAAACAATAATTAATGGATTTTGAAATTAATGTGGGTTGTATCCCCATATTTTATGGATAACACTAGTGCAATTAGTATGACTAAGAACCGGTTCATCACAAAAGAACTAGGCACATAGATGTTAGGCATCACCTTTTGAGGGACAACTATGAAAAGGGTTTGATCACTGTGGAATTTTGTGCTATTGACAAGCAAATAGCTGACTTCTTCACAAAAGATCTAAGTAAAGATCACTTTGAAAGGAACATGTTAGAATTAGGGATGATTAAGATCACCTAAAAGGAACCAGTTCTAACTAAAAAATTGGTTAGATAATTTGTGAATTTTGTACATAATTAGATTAGATTTTGCTCAGTCTCATAATTTCACTAGTATACTCTTGTGCCATGTGCTAAAATGTCTCATTAATCTCTAATGATATTATCTCTATTCTCTTGGAAAATTCAGACTTACACAAGAGATTTCTCAGTGAAGAACCTGGTTCATCAAGATTAATTGGTACATACTCTCCATTCTACATATTTTAAAATAATTATATTTGGATTATGATCAAAAGGAGAGTCCCATTTAATCCTAACCTTCCTGAGCTCATACGTTACAAAATGAACCAGTTTCACCCAAAGAGAGTCCCAAAACGCAATAAATGCCTAGATTCTAGGGAGAGTCCTCAACGTCTTTTCAAACTGACTCCCAGTTTGATTAGACTTCTGACCTTCTGAAAAAGCTATTGTAACCCAATTAAATTCTCCCTCTTTATATTGACTTGGCCTTAGCCGTTTCTTCACTTTTAAATTTCTGCCACCAAATAATTCTCTCTATCTTCTCTCATCTTCTAAACACACACATACTTATCTTCTCTCATCCTCTAATCATCAATGGCTAACATCTCCAAAAATCCCTCATCACCACCCAAAGAATCCACATCCACACCCTCAACCACACCTATCTATAAGAAAGGAAGATTCAAGATGCTTGCTCGCAAAGTAGTCGCCGGAGGAGAACAAGTCCAGAAAATTAATGAGCAATTAAGGTCAAGTCAGACAGAAGAACCTCAAAAATCTTAAGATTCCTTCAAGTATGCAAATGAGGGAGAGAAACTGTTTCATCTAAAATAGATCAGGTAACATCTAGTCCAAAATTACATATGAGACAATCTCGGAGGTTGCTAAAAATCTGGAAAATAGGTTTGTTTTGGTAGGAACTATGGCTGGAGTTGAAACAACTGAATCTGGGAAACTGGGTGGTAAAATAAAAAGAAAAACAAAAAAAAGAGTGAGGGTGCTCAAGGTGATGTGAGGGGAATAGGCAAATGAGTTACTGAATCTTCACCCACTCCTGTTGGTTTGACTGAAGAAACAGGAGCTATAGTAGTGTGGAGTGACGAATCTACTGGAGAGGAAGAACGTTTGCGACAAAAAGAGGGTAGTGGGTCTGGAGAAGCTGCTGAGGGGTTGGTTAGCTTGGGGAAGAATGTTCAAGAACATGTTCCATAAGTACAGGAACCCCTCGAAAACCTACTAAAATGCGCGTCTGACAGCTATAATACAAAAAGAAAGAAGAGTTCAGGAGTTAAAATCCCTGGAACTACTAGGGCAAACAAGAAGAGAAGTGATGCCTCTTCTATCCCTGTAGAGACTCCTCCCACAAGAGGAAGAGCTACAAGGAGTCAGAAGAAGTAGAGTGAGACTAAACTTGAAAATGCCTTGAAAGAAAGTAAAGGAAAAGCTGCTGCAAAGGGAAAGAAGAAAGTGAGTGAGCCTATTGAGGTAGCTGAAATTGAGGAGATGGACCTGGTCCTTAATGATGAAGAGGAGGCAGAAGAGATGGAGGTTGTGACTCCAAAGGCAAAGAAAATAAAGTCTTCCAAAAATAAGATAAAGTATCCTTCGAAGATAAAGTCTGCAGAGCCTTCTACCTTGGCAAAATTAAACTAGGTCTTCCATGAAGTCTAGAAAAGTGAAAGTAGTGTAGGAAGAAGAGAGTGAAGGAGAAGAAGAATCAAATGAAGAGCAGGACAAGATGGTTAAGTTTGGGAAAAGAACCATCCTGAAGGGTAGACACCTCAGGGACTTTGAGGAGGAAGGCATGATGATGCTACTGGAAAAACTATAACTGCAGGGTTGGAAGGACGTGGTCCTTCAGATGGATGGAAAGCTTGCTAGAACTGAGATTGTAGAGTCATGGAAAATTGTGAGATAAAAATGGCAGAGTCACCAGTGTAGTAAAAAGGGTGACTGTGAGCTTTGATGACAAGAAATTGGAGAAATTCTGGGGGTACCTGCTGAAGGATGCAATGATTACAAAAAGTTAAAATGTCCAAGCCTAGAAAATCTCTCCACCTCACTTTCCATTACAATGAAGTTTGCTGACAATGAGGAAGAGCTTCAGCCCAAGGTTGTATATAAAAGTGAGATGAAGTCACCCACGAAGTGTTGTTTGAATTTGTTAACAAGGTTGTGCTACCCAGGCAAGAAAGAAGGCACATTACCACATTCATGGACCTGGTCCTTATGGAATGCTTGGATAGTGGGAGGCAGATCAATTGGCCTGAGTTTATCATCCAGATTCTTCATAGGGTTCTAACTGGCACCAAAACTCATGTCATACCCTATGGTTTCATTCTCACGGCTGTACTTGCTCACTTCAAGGTACCCCTCAAGAAATGAGATGTTAGCACGAGCAAGGATCATTTTGGAGCAAACACCTTGACTGCTTGTGGCTATGAAGTTCATGTTGGTACTAAAGAACCCGATTCATCCAAGAAGGTGCCTGTGAACAGCAAAGTAAGAGCCATGGTGCAAGAGAGTGGGGCTAAGATGCTGAGATTGAGAGGCTGAAGAAGAGGCTGACAGAAGTAGAAACTGAGAGGGATGCTCTCAGGGCTGAACATGCAAAGGAGAAGGAGAAGAATGAAGGCATTCTTCATGATATGTTAAAACTACTTCAGGCTAGAAACCAAGAACTTGGTCCTTCCCAGCCTTGAAACCTTCCTAGCCTAGTTAGACAAACCAGTGGCCTGGATGAGATTTTTTTTGTTGTTTTTGCTCATGATCCAATATTTTTATTTTTCTTTATGCTTTGTGGATGACTAATATCAATGCTAATCAACTTTCTTTGTGCTCTAACTGTTTGTTGATGCCTCTTAGATAGATAATATCATTAGATTGATATATGATGCTTGACTCCATAATTGCATTTGAAGTAGCCTCAGTGGCCATGAGTGATATCTATTAAAATATGGTTATCTAACATAATTATGCAAGTTTTCGATGATGCCAATGGGGGAAGATAGGTTGTGCTTTTACTTTGGGTTGTGATGTTTATAACCTAATGAACTCGGTTCTTGATGATTTGTGACTTTAAAGAGGAAAGTTTCTAACATTGTGTTGATGTTGAGCTGAGTTGAAACATGGCTTATGCTTATGAAAGCAAAGAGTTTGTCATCATCAAAAAAGGGAAAATTTGTTAGCTTAAGTGAAGTTTGTTTTGATGATTGACAAAGGAACTCAAGCATGAACCAGGTCCATACATAGTGTACACAGACAGGGGCAGATTAAAGCACAAGGCATGCACATGAAGGAGATAAGCTTAAGTGATTATATCTAATATCTCCTGAACAAAAAGGTTGTATAAGTGACAAGGAGACGGACTCATTACTCGAAGAGAACTCTACCCTAGATAAGGGAGGAGTTAGAAGTTGAAGATAACTAGAACTCTTCTACCATGAAAGAGTATAGCATTAAAACTCTAGTTATTTCCTATTCTACTAACTCTATATATTGCGGGATGTTCTTATTGTACAGGCACACACAAACGTTAAAGTTAAACGTGAGTTGAGAGCAAAATAGCAAGGCATGTTGCAAGCAATTCTTGTGTGATTCGAGTGTGCGAACCTGAAGCTACATGAACCAGATAAAAGAACTAGTTCCAAGTGTCTGTCTTTAATTCTGGCTTCATTGTAGTAGGGCTTTTGAGTTGTACCTTTCAGCTTTATCTAGAAGCAATTGTACTAGGTACTTTGAGTGAAGTATTCAAGTTAGAATTAACTTGAAGTTGTCGCAACAGCTTGAGGCTCGTTGCCACAAAGAGTTAGAGGTAATCCTTAGGTTTACAAAGAGTTCTGTAAATCCTTACTTTGGCTCAGTGATTTAGTGGAGTGTTGGAAAAAATCCTACTGGGTAGTAGGTCATGGTTTTTTCACCTTTTGAGCCAGATGTTTTACACATAAAATACTTGTGTTCTTTATTTTACGCATTTTTTATTCCGCAACAGTAGTATAAGGAACAAATAAAAAAGTCAAGTCCTTCTATAATCTGTGCACCCGAAAAATTGAACATCTAACAAATCACCCACTCTCGCGTGGTATCAAAGAACAAAACATCAACAACATAAGCAGTTACAAACAAAGAAGTTAAGCTTCTTTCCATACTCGAAATGCTAAAGAGGAAGGTTCTTAGGTTCTCTTTAACTAATTCGTTCATATATTGCTTAGTATGTATAGATTTGCAATGTTCCTATTTCTGCTTAATATTATAGTTTTGGAGTTTGGCTGCCATCCCTAGAATCAACATATTGGACAAGATGATACAAGAAGGCAAAATTCTTCGAAATAATATAAAAGAAAATCTAGGTCCAACTCTACAATACATAGCATGTAAATTCAAAAAAAGTAAAAGTGACAAAACTTGTTCAATGATTCGTTTTGGTTTATATATAATATATCTTTGATATGTTTATATACTCCTATATAACTTAGCTGTGAAAGTCAATATTTTTGAAAAGTATCTTTGTTCGTAATCCTATATCCTACCTTTGTCTATTTCACCACAAAAGCTTGAACGTACACTTGCCAGCTTTAGCTGATGGAGTAACTAACTAGAAAATGACTTCACATTTGTGAGATTTGTCCACTGTATTCTTGTCTCCTAATTGAGATGGACCTTAGCGACCTATGTTGATTGTTGGGCGTTGGTTGGTGCCTCAATTGAGACTATCAAAATTAATAGGTACCTATAAAATTAATTAAGGTCGCATAAGCCGCTTCAGACACGATTATAAAAAAAATGGAACCATCAAAGATTCAAACATACTCGCCTCTAACTTCAGCTTGTCTCCTTTCTATTATAATTTCTTTATAAGAGTATTATGAATTTATTAATATTTAACCCTATTACTGTAAAATAGATTTATTGAGATTATTTCTGTATTTTACCATAAATTAGACTGGATTTGTTTTTTCCGAGTGTCATGATCTTCATCTCCAGAATTTGTGAACCAACTAAAGAATAACCTTTCCAAGCAGCTTGAACCAAGAGACTCTCTTCTATTTTCTCATTTTTGTTCCTACATAGTTGTAGGGAATTCACAAGTTCCAACGGGAAATAGTAGCTAAACCTCAATTGTTACGCGAACTACTCGTGACGCTAACATCTAATAAACTAGCTGTCCTCTATTAACACATGTTCTTGATCGGGTTATATTCATCGCATGTATTGAATGTAAATATAGCTGAGTTTTCTTTTCCCTCCAATTGTAGCAAATCATCTAGAGTTTTACTATTGTTCGTATTTGCGAGCACGAAAAATAATGTTCTGAAATGGGCACTAATAAGATGCACCATATCTTAGCCCATGCCCAGGGCGGAGTGAATAACCCTATAAAGCTGGGTTCTATTAAGAAAAAGACATTCCATTTTTGAACTTCTTTCTTCATTTCTCCTGATTCATAAATCATAATGGGTGTTTGCACAAATAGGAGACTTTTGCGCCAGTATTTAGGTTTTAATAATCCTGTTTAAAAAAGTTTAGGGAAAACAAAAGTCGCTTAGAACTTGGAACTTGCGGGGTTTGAACTTGTTGACCATGTCTTGGCGGATCGCCAAAAATTCCGATGGATTGAGAAAGACTTGCTTTGTCACAAGTCTTCCAGCTCATCGCATTTTAGTACAAATTACCGTGGAACCTCTCTAATTTAATATTTTTGGAACCATAGAACGTTATTATTTTGTAGATGTATTATTTAATCAATAAATTAATATTTATTAATTTAAAGAGTGTTTTTAAGATTCAATGAAGGTTAATTTGATCATTAAAAACATTGTATCTTACTAATTTACGTATCATTTTTATTGAATTAATATAAAAAATAAATTCAGTATACATAAGTACAATGTATGACGTACGATTCATTGTAATTTTTTTCTAATTAAATGATTCATTGTAGTGTTCATTGTTTATTCATTGTAATTAATAAATTATTAATGTAATATTCATTGTTTCTTAATAATCAAATATTATTCGTTGTATATTTACTAAAAACATTCAATGTATGGTGGTGAGAGAATAAACTATATAAGCAACATAGAAAATTTCTTCAAACTATACCCAATAATGGCTTCTCATCTAAAATGTGTCGCAAAATCAACAACGACAGATCAAATACGTAGAGCATTATCCGGATGTCAATAGCTTGTTGGATTACCCGGGTGAAAATGATACATGTTCTGAGGTCTAGAGCTTAAAAGAAATTATGAATGTCATCGGAGAAAACAATGTTGGTGATACAATTGAAGACGATACAATACCTTTGGAACCAGTTACGTGTAAGGAAGCACTTATCGCGTCTAGAACTCTTCATAATTTTTAGGTGCAGTTCGAGAAGTCAACACTGGAACTTTTGAATGCAATAAGAAAAGTTAGAGATGAGCTTTAGCTAAATTTAAATTTTAAGAAAAAAAAACACTAGAATCATATTTCACTAAATTATCTTAGATATTTTATAATTTTGAAGAATTATTAATTTATAATATTAATGGGACCATATATTTATATAGTGATCTTTCGAAAATATATTATCTTATCAATATTATTTTCAAGAATTTATTAATTTATCGAGTATTATTTAGAAATGTTCTACTTATCTAGAAAAGTTCTACTGTATATCATAACTTTTGGTACAAATTATTTCCAAGTCCCGGCATATCACTAGAAATTTTTTATGGATGAACAAAGACTTGTGTTACCACAAGTCCTTGTAGATCATCAGTTCTTTAATTAGACAAATTGTTAGTAACTCCGACACAAATTATTGAGAAGTTTGTGATGGATGGACAATACTTGCATTTGCCATGAGTCCTAGGGTATTCTCAGAACTCCAATGCAAAATTGTGTCACAACTTTGATGCAAATTATTCACAAATCCAGATGAATAATCAAGACTTGGTACACAAATTTCATCTAACACATTTTTGCTGCCAAAGTGATACAAATCTCTAAATGACTCCGAATTAAATATCCAACTTTCTAATACCAATACCGACAATTTTCAATGGTTAGTTTAAGTCCAAACTTTCAAAATCAATACAAGCACCTTGCCCTTTTCAACATTCAAGTTCAATAAAAACAATGGCGGTCTTAAAAATATTCATATGATTAATAAAATTTATGAATTTTCCCTGCAAAAAAGCGCCACCATTAAAGTTTGAAATCACAATCCCCCGCCAAACCAAAATACTGCTCAACTCCTCATTCTTTGTCCCCCAATCTCCCATTATTGAAGCAGCGGAACAATGGAGAGTGGAATGATATCAGTGGATCGTTGGAGCAGGGGAAGCCAAGTCTACTTCCTAACTCACCTCCACGCCGACCACGTACGTGGACTTACTCCGAACTGGACACGTGGACCCCTTTACTGCTCATGCATCACTGCTAAGCTGTTTCCCATCAAATTCCCAGGCTTCGACCTCTCTCTCCTTCGCATTGTTGAAATTGGTCACTGGCACTCTGTTTCTCTACTGTCTCCTTCCTCTGGTTCTTCTACTACTGTCTATTTTATGGCCATCGATGCTCATCACTGCCCCGGTATAGAGCTTTGATTTGCGTAATTTTGTCACTCCTTTTTTTTTTTGTGCTCACTACGTGTTTGATTAATTTCCCTCTGTGTTTCAAGCTTTTATGTGATTCAATCTCTATAGCTCCCTGCTGGAATAACATCAACGGGTAGTTGCAGTTTACACGTGGATAGATATTCGCATTTAAATTAGTTCTAAGACCGTCTTTACTTATTTACAAAGACAAATGAATTGACCATTTTCACATGTTTTTGTCTCAAAATTTTGAACTGTTCAGAGGTCTTGATACTATGAGTATACTAATATATCTCTTGGAGTATTATTACTAGTAGCAACTTTTTATATTGAGCTTAAATTGCTAGCAGTGTTCTTGAATATTTCTTCCACTAAAGTGAAAACACTGATACCAGGAGCAATGATGTATCTGTTTCGTGGTGAATTTGGCTGCACGCTCTATACTGGGGATTTTCGTTGGGAGAGCACAAGTGAGAGAGCACAAAATGGAAGGACCATGCTGCTTAATGCTCTGAAGGATTTACAGCTTGACATGCTTTACTTGGATAATACTTACTGTAACCCTACATACTCATTTCCTTCTCGTGAAGTTGTGGCTAGACAGGTGCAGTTTGTAAAATCATAATCGGCCTTGTGTCTTATGACATGTTATAATTTTCTTTTCAATCTCAAGCTGCAAATTTTCAATGTGTAGAAATTGTTTAATTATTGTGGTTTTAATTGCTGTGCGGTACATGTTTGATGAAGTTACAATATAGAGCATTGACAATTGGTCTAATTTTTGATGAATGGTTCCAGGTTTTAAGCATCATATCTAGTCATCCTAATCATGATATTGTGATTGCTGTTGACACACTGGGGAAAGAAAATCTTCTGCTGTACATATCACGTGTCCTGAAAACAAAGGTAAATTTCTATCTATATGAAATAATCAGAGCTACTATTTCTTTTGAGTCAATATTATGAGACACCCAAAGTTTACCAGAACTATACCACTTTATCTATATGATCAGTAGCAATGCAGTTATTCCTGACAAGAAGTTTCCATATTCTATTGTTTGGAGGTAGAAATACTAACTTATACCTGATACCAGTAGAGGTGCATATCTCTCTCCTTTGTTAAATATTTATTTCTTGCTCTAAAAATCGCAATTTCAAGTTACAACTGGTTAGTAAATTTTCAGATTGTTTTCTTCTGGATATTATTAGCATAATTGTGTCATTACACAAAAAACAAAAAGAAAAAGGTTCCTTCCATTCTGTGCTCATGGAAACTGCTGCCCCTTTGGCAAGCTTTATGCTTCAACTGCTCTTCAATTGTCTTGCAGATTTGGGTGTGGCCAGAACGCTTACAAATTATGCATCTTCTTGGGTTCCATGACATCTTTACAACTAAAACTTCAGTAACAAGGATTCGTGCTGTTCCTCGTTATAGTTTTAATATTGAAACTCTGGAGGGACTGAATACAATACGTCCAACCATAGGAATCATGCCATCTGGTCTCCCGTGGGCACAAAAATCTCCCAGAGGAAAGGACAACTTTTCCTTTACATGGCACACAGATATTACCACCTCCATTAGCACAAGCAAGACAAATGGAGGTTCATTAACTGCAGGGAGTTATGATAAGTACATATATACAGTTCCATATTCTGATCACTCATGCTTTCCTGAGTTACAAAAATTTGTTGAGTTACTCAAGCCAATTAATATCAAAGGCATTGTATCTTCATCTACTTCTTATGTGGAACCCCTTTACCACTTTGGACACCTTTGTCGGACCCAGCAAACGTCAGAGTTCTTATTCCAGAAGCTGAGAAGTAAAGGATGTGAAAAAGTTGAAGTTATTCATGCAAAGTCTCCATTTGGAGACACCAGTACAGTGCCATTAGGGAGGAAAAGGAGAATAAGACAAATTTTTAGTGCAGGTAATCACGTTAGTAGGGTGAGGTTGTTGAGAAGAGAGAGGCAAGGAGTAAAGATTGTGGACAGAGATCCTGATTAACCTTCTACATGTCCTCCGCTAGCTATTTTTAAATACACAGATTCGGAAGTCATTCCATTGTGTGTAATGATGTAGAACTTCCTTCCGCCGTGAAAGAGACAGTAAAAGCAGAAAAGGAATCTTATCTTAGATTATAACTTGTATGTCAAGATCTTCTAGAAAATTAGAAGAGTTCAAGAGTTCATTTTCTTACTTGGTCTCCACATACATGACTGATATTACTCTGTAAAGTTTTTTTTAAGGCTTGCGGACAAGTAAATATCTTAGTATTATGTGTTAACATGAATTGTTCTTTATGTACAAATGCGTCGTCCTTAGAAGAATTAAGAGCAAATTACACTCTTTGATCTGTCCTGTTTGTTACGAGAATTCAATTGCCTTGTATATTAGATCAGATTGCATAATTTGCTACTGGCCTCTAGAATTCCTGAGGGGGAGAGTCTACATTCACGCAAAGATATTGTTACTTGGAACAACCTTTGATACTTGCTTCAAAATTTTCTTTGATAGGTTGCCTCAAAGATAATTTACACATTTGAATCTGACTTCTTTCTTTTTGTTGATAATTTATGCTTGTATTCAGCAATTCCTTCATCTGGATGTTTCTTACTCTCTCTTGCTTGAAGTTCCAGACCTCCAGGAACTGCTAGCCGATCATTCAAGTTGATGGTGTACGCAACCTTATATGGTTGCAGACCCGAGGCTCCACTAGAAAATCTGGTATAGAAATTCTTAAATGAAAAGGCATTTTATATCTCTTTCGTCTTTGTGAACTTCTATTAGCAGGCATTTAGATGTTGAGTCTGGTCAAGTTGGTTTGAAGGGAGTTCAGTCGACAGTTATTTCTTTGGTTGAGTTAAAAACTTAAATTAAGTAATTTCGAAGAGTACATTCTTTTAGCCTGGCATATGCATACTCTTTTTGTACATAACGATCTGGTTAAAGGTCTCGCTCCGTACGCTAAGCTATTGTTTGAACTCAATAATAACATGCATAAATACGTTGATACACTTTAAATGGGCGGTGACAAATGTTTCTTTATGATCTTTGTTGATAAAAGAAGTTACATATTTTGTGATATATAAATATTCTTTTTTACAACACCATAAGAAAGATTACATTTTGCATGCAGGTACCGAAATTAAAGAATATTTCGAACTAGTAATCAATTTGGATGGGAAAGAAAGAAGAGCTAGGAAAATGATGCAGCTATTTGATGTATTATGACTGAGTCTTTTGGTTTCTGGATGAATCCCAAGATAAAATGTTTCAACGCGCAGGTAGTGCAGGAGACTGGCTTATAGTCCTTCATAATAAGTCTTTTGAGGTTCCAAGGTGCGTTTTCATTCTCATTGGTTGACACTGACTGGTGTTATTCCACCAATTTGCTGTATGAATTTACAGCATAATTGTGGAAAAAGAGAAGTTCTAGCAGTCAAATTTTGTTGGTTTGGCTGATTAAGACTACCTTTTCAGCAGTATAGCAAAATATTAATTTCTTTCAGAGTTTTCCTTCTGCTTTTTACTTAGCATCCTTTAGCTTGGAGCCTAGGACTTCTGTCTCCCTTAAAGAGTGGTCCCTTCTTGTAGGAATTTGCTTACAACGACAACTCAGTGGAATCTCACAAGTGGGGTCTGGGAAGGATAGTGTGTACGCAGACCTTGTTCCTACCTATGAAGGTAAAGAGGCTGTTTCCGAAAGACCCTCGGCTCAAGAATGAAAAAAAAAAAATAGAGCAATTGAGAAACAATAGCAACAACAATATAATAAGACAATGTAAGCAAATAATACAACGAATAATGACAGAGATCCAAGGAAATGAAACAACAAGAATAGTGCCAATCTCACTGCTAATACTGACATACCTTATATAAACAAGGGACTAGGAATAGGAAGGTGCCCGACTAGTACAACTATTACTAGTAAGACCAGGCAAACTCCACACCTTTGTATCGAGGGTCATGTCCTCGGTAAGCTGGAGCAAAGCCATGTCCTGCCTAATCACCTTAACCCAATTCTTCTTAGGCCTCCCTCTACCCCTTCTCTGACTTGCCACCGGCAACCTCTCGCACCTCCTAACCGGGGCATCAGCGTCTCTCCTTTTCACATGACCAAACCATCCCAGCCTCGATTCCCTGAACTTCTCTTCCACAGGGGCCACACACACTTTGTCCCTAATATATTCATTCCTAGTCTTATCTTTTTTGGTATGCCCGCACATCCATCGTAACATCTTCATTTCTGTTACTTTCATCTTCTAGGCATGGGATTTCTTGACTGGCCAACACTCAGCTCCATACAATTTGCTTCATTAGTTTTAAATTAAAATTTTTGATTTGTAAATTTACTTAAGCTATCAGATTTTTATTATATGTGTAACACCTTTATCTATCATTGCATTCTCTTGGAAAAAAGAAATTAGAAAGCATTTGAATTGTTTGCATATTAGCCACTGTAGTCCACCTAATCTTATCTCAACTTCAGTCTTATGCTGAGTAAATTGAAGATTTATCATGATTTGTGAATTTTACGTAATTATCGGTATACTCTAATCCTCCTTAATTTAGATTTTGATTCGGCAATGTAAATTTACATAGGTGGAATTGGGAATTTTTTTTTTTTTTTTGTGATATATAAAAAAATTGGTCCTTGGTGGGGGGTGGGTGGGATTGAATTTATTTACATTCTAAAGTTGGTAATACTAAGCCCAAGTTATCAAAGTAAATGGTGAAATGATTCTCCCCTAAATTGTTCATTCTAAATTAACATTTGTTAAAACAATTTGGTATTTCTTATCGTCCATTCATCTGTACCAAATTTGCACGAAATGGGAAACTGGATGTGGATGGTTGGCCAATGAATTGTGGGAGTACTGCCCACTAGTAGCAACCTAAACGTTACGTTTACTAGGTATTCATTGCTTTCTTGGACAATCAATTAATGATAATTTGGTGTTCCAGATATTTGGTAAATCAATTATATAATCAATTAATTTGGGGTTTCATAAATCAATTATATCAATACATATCAATTTCTAGCGCGTTGTTTTATAGCCTGTTTGGCCAACTAAAAAACACTTTTTTTTTTTAAGTTAACGTGTTTGGCCAAATTTTTAGAAGAAAAAAAATGCTTTTGAATAGAAGTAGAAAAAAATAGCTTCTTCCCGTAAGTACTTTTTTGAGAAGCACTTTTGAGTAAAAATTTTCTTAGAAGCACTTTTTAAAAGCTTGGTCAAATACAAATTGTTGTTTAGAAATTTTTTTAAATTAATTAGTTAAATTTAAACTATTTTTCATCAAAAGTACTTTTGAAAAAACCATAAGAAAAAAAATACTTAGCAAACATGCTATTAGAAATAATTTGGTGTTTCAGATATTTAGTATAAGAAAAAACTACTGTACTGGATATTTGGATACACTTGAGAGGCTGTTGGCTAAGCATTTATTGTTCTCCACTAAGAGTTAAATGGGTAGCTGAGACTCATTCAAATTGATAGTGACTTATCAAATCATGGTTAATGCTAATGTTAGAATTTGATGCTGTTGATGTATTAGTCCAATGGAATTATCGGATTTAGCTAAACTAGGTGACTGTCATGTGTAACTTTGAACAATCTCCATTAACTTGTGAGTGCTACAATGGGTGACTATTAAAATCTACAGCCTTGACTGTTCATCCTCATAGATAGCACGTGGGAGACTTTTCCAACTATGTTTTCCCATTTATTAATAGAACGACTATAATGCCCTTTTAAAGAGAAATACTTCTAAGTATTAAGTAATTTATTTGTCGTGAAATGAAATGCAAGGACTTGCTGATGGTCGAAAAAATTAAAGTCACACCTCATGATATTGTGCATCAATAACATATTCACATTTTAATGGTTGACTCTTTCTAGATGAAACTTTTCTCCATTTCAGCTATGTCATAATTGAACTTTGATGTTGTACCACGAATTTAAATATTTGTCTGGAATATAATATTAGATCATGACCGGCAACAGAATATCTTATGTCTGCTATGGACTATTAATTTGGAAATTATGGCGCGCCAAGAATTTTGATTAGTTTTGGGTTCTCACGCTAGAATTTTGAGCAGATTGATCAAATATTTTGACCCTCTTATTGGAATTTACACAAGGTAAATTGGGTCAAGTTTGAATATTTAAACAATATGATTGTGAATTTTGTTTAGACTCTGACGTAAAATTTTTCACCAGAAAATGTCACAGTAATTAATGTGTAAACATGGTACGATTGTCAGCAGAAAAATTCATTTTCGTCATTAATTGGTAGTGAAAATGAGTTTGTCGTCCTGTTAAACAATATTTTGTTAATTCAATTACTTCTTCCCTTTATTTAATTTTGAATTATGGAGAGGGATGATTAAGGGTGATAAAGTCAATTTTAGGATTGCCTTGTTGACTTGACGCCAGACCAAAAGTTCTCTTTTCCAGCAGTCATATGAAAGTTGTCCATTTTCAAGAACTGATCCATTCTTCAAGAATGACTTCTACTAAGAATATGCAAATCTACTCTGTTCTATGATATCTTTGTCCTCTGTGTAAGCTCTGAGCAGCCATGGACAACAAAAACAATTCTTTTTTACTCCTTTCTTTGCTGTACTTATGCTTCTCTCTCAAAACCCATCTCTCCCTAGGAGCTGATACCATCTCTGCAAATCAATCCCTCTCTGGAGACCAAACAATTTCCTCTTCAGGTGGGAACTTTGTGCTAGGCTTCTTCAAACCAGGTAATAGTTCCAACTATTACATAGGCATATGGTACAAAAAAGTGACCGAACAAACTCCTGTTTGGGTTGCAAACAGGGAAACACCAGTTTCTGATAAAAACTCTGCAGAGCTAAAACTCTTGGATGGTAATTTGGTACTAGTTAATGGGTCTAATACTTCAATTTGGTCCACAAATATTAGTTCCAGCAAGTCCAATTCTGTGGTAGCAGTTCTCCAGGATGATGGTAATTTAATCTTGAGAGATGGGTCTAGTTCAACACCACCACTTTGGCAAAGTTTTGATATCCCAGGTAATACTTGGTTGCCTGGTTCTAAACTTTCTTACAACAAAATCACCAATAGAAAGCAGCTTCTTACTTCGTGGAAGAGCTTGGAAGATCCTTCACCTGGGTTGTTTTCTCTTGAGCTGGATCCAAATGGTAGCCAGTATATTATAAGGTGGAATAGAACTGAGCAATACTGGACCAGTGGACCATGGAATGGCCGTATTTTCAGCGGGGTGCCTGAGATGAGGGCCAACTATATTTACAATTTTAGCTATGAGGACAAGCCGAATGAAAGCTATTTTACATATTCTGTTTATAATAATACTTATACCATATCTAGATTCGTTATGGATGTCTCTGGACAGATTAAGCAATTCACATGGTTGGATAATTCAGATCAGTGGAATCTGTTCTGGTCTCAACCAAGATCACAATGTGAAGTTTATGCTTATTGCGGACCCTTTGCTACCTGTCAGGAGAACTTGCCCTTTTGTAATTGTTTGGATGGTTTCAAACACAGTTCAGAGACTGATTGGAATCAAAATGATTATTCTAGAGGCTGTGAGAGGAAAACGAAGTTGCAATGTGGCAATGCTAACGGGGAGAAAGATGGATTTTGGATGTATACCCAGATGAAAGTATCCAAAAAATTTCAGACTGTTTCTGCCGGGAGTGCTGAAGAATGTCAATCAACCTGCTTGAATAATTGCAATTGCACTGCTTATGCTTATGACAATTCGTGCTCAGTTTGGAACGGTGAGCTCTTGGATATGCAGCAACTCTCACAAAATGAGGGTAAGGGCAAGACGATCTATGTCAGATTAGCTGCATCTGACATCCCAAAATCCAAGAGTAAAAAGGGAATTGCAATTGGTGTTTCCCTGGGGTCTGCTGCTGCCGTAGTGGTCCTTTTGGGCATTCTTTTTGTTGTATTCCAGAGAAGGCGTAGGCATATTGTTGGAAGTGGAAAAACAGTGGAGGGTTCATTGGTGGCATTTGGTTACAAAGACTTGCAACATGCTACCAAAAATTTCTCAGAGAAGTTAGGGGGTGGAGGTTTTGGTTCTGTTTTCAAAGGGAAACTATCTGAGTCATCTGTTATTGCTGTTAAGAGGCTCGATAGCATCAACCAGGGAGAGAAGCAATTTCGAACAGAAGTCAGCACAATCGGGACAATCCAACATGTTAATCTTGTACGCCTTCGTGGATTTTGCTCTGAAGGTAACAAGAAGCTGCTGGTTTATGATTACATGGAAAATGGTTCCTTGGACTCACATCTTTTTACCGAGAAGCAGTCCGATGTTATGGATTGGAAAACAAGGTACCAGGTGGCGCTGGGGACAGCTAGAGGCTTGACTTATCTCCATGAGAAGTGCAGGGACTGCATTATACACTGTGACATAAAGCCTGAAAACATCCTTCTTGATGCACAATTATGCCCCAAAGTAGCAGATTTTGGCCTGGCAAAGCTTGTTGGGCGCGACTTTAGCAGAGTGCTTACTACTATGAGAGGAACAAGAGGTTATCTTGCACCTGAATGGATATCAGGGGTGGCCATTACAGCCAAAGCTGATGTTTATAGCTATGGCATGATGCTTTTGGAAATCGTATCAGGGAGGCGAAACTCGGAGCAGTCTCAAGATGGAAAAGTGAAATTCTTCCCTAGTTGGGCTGCACGTGTATTAGCTGATGAAGGCGACATTCTTAGCCTATTGGACTATAGGCTGGACAGAGTTGCTGACGCTGAGGAGGTGTCAAGAATCTGTAAAGTTGCATGTTGGTGTATCCAAGATGATGAATTACAAAGGCCCTCAATGGGGCAGGTGGTTCAGATTCTTGAAGGAGTTTTGGAGGTGAATTTGCCTCCTATCCCACGATCTCTTCAAGTTTATGCAGACACCGATGAGCACATAGTTTTCTTCACTGAGTCATCATCGAGCCAGACTAGTTCACAAGCTCAAAGCAAGACGTCAAGTGCAACATCTCAATCCAAAAGCACCACGGAGTCTATGAATTCCAGGTCTTGAAGAGGGCGCTCAATTACTACTTGCGATGTATATCAGCTGTAACTAATTCCAATACTATGCTTAGCTCTGTCTAATCAATTATTGCTTAGCCCTAGCATCGTCTGTTGAGTTTGCTGGGTTCACTACTTAGTTATTCTATTTCAATTAATACTTTTGTTAATTTTGTGGTAATTAGTTAACATTGATAATGTCAGCTGCCATGTGATAAATACTTGCCACCACCTCAGTATTAGCCTCTTTTGCTTGAGAGTCATCTCAGTGTAAAGCTCCTCTTATGTCCTGTGGTTTCTCCAAACTTGAAAAGATTTCAAGATATGGAGTTAAGGTTCTGCCTGTTATTTGAATTGATTGATATAATATGGTTATAATCTGAGTTAGCAAAACAGGCACCCCTGTCTATCTGCTCATGTGAATTTTAAAACTGACATGATCCACTATTAGCTGATGATAAAAAGTTATGACAGGTAAAGTTGCCAAATTAAAAGTTTACTATGGAAAAAGAAACAAGGAAAAGGCAAAGTAGAATGAGTTTTACCTGCATGAATTTTCTTAGAAGAACAGGTGCTAAACCGTTATAACTGGTGAATTGAACTTAGCTCGCTATTTCACATAACTTGAGGCCCTTCTTATAAAAGCTCAATCTAACTAACTTAATTACATTTGGCTTGAACTTTAAAGTGTTTTTCTTTAAAATCAGTAAAAGAAATGAATGAACAACAGGGGAACTACCCAAACTGGTGGATTAGTATTTAGTTTCCACCAGACTCTCTACTTTTAATCCTTAAGGCCTAAGCTTGTTTCTATTACAGATAGGCATAGCAGTTCTTTATTTATTTATTTCTTCATTTTGCTCCTTATGAAGGAGGCCTTGTGGAATATTGTGTTAAACGGTAAATGGGTAGAAATAGCGTTCACTGGCAACTCTTCGACCTTGTCTTTGAGAAATAGTCATTGTCTTGGAGTTTAAAATTCTACAATGTCCTGGAGTTTCACTTGTGAAATTTAAAATTCTACGACAATAGTTGTTTTTCAGTTACAGGGACTGAAAAGTGCCAATTTGTGAATTTTTCCCGGTAAATAGACCAGTTGGGCCGAAGTCGGAAGACTTCCCAACGCTCCAACCAAAAGCCCTGCAAGTTCATAACAAGTTTTGGGTCCAATATAATCAGCCATTCTGTTCTTAAGGAGGGTCTAAGGGGTTGGTGTACAAACAACCATTCTTAGGGATGCTATTTAGAAATTTATCGGTACTTATTTTATCCTGAAATTTTAAACTAAATTTTTTAACTTCAAGATAACTTAGGACATATTTGTTTCGAAAATTGAAATTCAGAATGCACTGGCTAATTTTTGAATAGTTGCCATTTAGAGGGACTACCTGGCGTCATTGATGGATTATTATAAGCAGCGGAAGCAATTCCAGTATCAAATCACATGTAATTTAGACAATTAGAATATACGAGGTTTCACGGGTTACCTCTTGAAGTGTTAACAAATCTCTTCTATCACGTGAGCCTTCAGTTCCATAATTTCTCAATGGAATTTTTACCACCCGCACAATCATGATCCTCGAACTTTCCATGGTCTTCTACTGTGTTATTCAAATAATATCCGAAAATATCAATTTGTTGTGGGCGAAATTTCTAGGAAAAGGGGGCTGAAATTCGGCCCCCATGTATCTATCTCAATATGGAAAACCTTATGTATTTATAGATAAGTTCTAAGGGTAACCTGTTGGGTTTTCCTTTCCACCAGAAAAAGGATTTTTTTATTTCCTTTTATTTAGGCACCGCAGGGACCACATAATTTAATTAACAAGGCTTCCAATTATGGAATTAATTTTTAATTTTTGAAATTAATATCCACCATAGTTAATTGTGAATTATCCCACTAAAAATTCGTAATTGCACTCCCTATTCAGTTTCAAAATTCATCCATTAAATCATATTTAACTCCCCATGTTAAGATTCAGATACTAATCAATTAAATTAAATTACTGATGATTTAATTTATTGATTATTTTCTTTAGACTTTCGCTTAACTTATTTCATGTGTCGGATACAAAATACACTGGCCGAATTTACACATGAAAGTTTATAAGCTTTCATAAAGGTGTATCATCAATCTCTAAAACTGAGACATGGATTCCATCAACTAACTATTACTTCACCAATGTACATTATTATTATTATTCAATGTACTAGGCATATTGACCCACGAAAGGATCTCGCCTTTTAATAAATCAAAACAATAATAATATGCACAACCAATAATGATTATATCTAGATTAAGAGTATAAGTGTATATAATGGCTAGAGAGTTTATTCTATTAAGTCAATATAAAATACTTATCTCTACTTGGTCCATTCAATACATACAAAATGTACTAGCATAAGAAGTTGGAATTAAACCATTCCCATAATCAAGATAAATTATATTTAATCTTGTGCTACAATCATCCATGATGGTTCGTCCAATTCCATCATTAGATTGTGAACTCAGACTTTATACTTATAAGAACCGTTGATTTAATCTTCCGTGTATAAGTTAAACTCTATACATTAAATCATCTACTATATAAACAAAGGACAGACTAATATATAATGTATTTAAAACTTCATTAAAAATGAATAAATAATTATTTCATAATAAATACTATATCAAAACCAAATCCATGATTAATAGTATATATCCCAACAATCATTTCGATGGGCCAATCTCAAAGGAAATATATGCAATTAAGTATAAGGCAAAGGAAATTTCAATAAAGAAATGGAGATGGCATATCTTTATGCAATTTGCGTGTGATCGAATTGGCTTTTCCTCTTTCTTCCCCAAGCACCTAATCTACGACATACCAAAAGAGGAGAAGATATTCTTCCAATAAAATAGAAGAAAGAAAAAGAAGAAACAAAAAGAGAAAGGAAAACTTTTCCAGAAGCATGAGTGCTAAGCAAAGGCCATATGACATTGTAACACAGAAAAAAGAATGTGATTGAGATCAATGATTAATGTCTTTTAAACGCTTTGTCTTTGCAGATGAAGTTAGGTTTAAGCCCAACAAGCATCAATATATAAGTAGATAAACTATCATATGACACAAAAAAAAAGAGAAACTACAAAAAAGAGACTTTATAGCAATCAATAAAACACTTCTAAGTGGGAGTTAATCTTTTTTTTTTTTTTTTTTTTCTTTTGGTTCGGCATTCATATTGGGGTCTGATTAAATTTGGATTCGCACCGGAAAATTTCACATTGGGAGTAAAGTGCTCTCTAAAAAAGCAATTACATACTCAGCGACTCGAACTTGAGATCTCTAATTAAGGATGAAGGAGTACTTACCACTCTATCCCAACCCTTGTCGGTGTGGGAGTTAATCTTTGTTGAATATTTCTGTTCACTAAGATATTGTAAAGGATTTTACTGCTTTCTCTTTTTATTTTAGTTGTTACAATATTACGCGATTGTAATTTTGGTTGCGGCAAGTAATATTCTAAATAATTAATTAATAAGGAAAAGTAAGGAGTTAATTAGGAGAAATAAATACCAAGGCGTTTCTAAGATTGGCATTTGTCCATGGTAAATATTTGGACGGGCTGTAAACCTTTAAAAGTCTAATCCAATCTAACCAAATTTATGCAGCTATTCTTTTAATTAGCATTCATGACACGAACGCTCCCTTTTGTAAGTGAAAGTTAGATTAATGATCGCCTAAAAAGTGGCATTTTCTGATTAACTTTCTTTCTTGTTTATAATTACTTAGTATTTGAAAAGTTAAACAGCTTCTTACTTTAATTTTATCTACAAATTGTGATTTCTACTACTTACCCTTTATATAGTATAGTTTTAAACACGTAACTACTATTTAAGAAATTCAAATTAAGTACATATATTTGTAAATAAACTTATCTCACTTAATTATGGTTAATTAAAGTATATATTTTCATCTAATGAAATCACATAGCTATGATGAATTGGTACAATTTAATATAATGACCCGTCTAAAGAGTTTAATTTTATCTCTATTAATTCCCTCTTTTTTTTTTTTTTTTCTTGAATGAAGAGCATACTGTTTTTCTTTTATTTCTCTGCTTATGCAATAACTAGTCATCTAGAGCAGAAATATTTTACTTGGAATAGTTTTCTCTTTCAGCTATTATGGGAGCATCCTTGCTGCCTTGTTGACATTATTAGTGTTTATCTAAAATTCCCAAATGCAGATTTGAGGGTAAGCTTATATGATCCTCATTGAATTGCATTCCGAATAAGTATCTAACGTTGTATAACAGAAATTAAAACATTTCTAAGTTTACGCAAAAACTATTATCATTATAGACTCTATATTAATCTGTTGGTATTCTCTTGACTAGTGTGTGTTAAAGTATCAGTCTATATCAGTTTGTGCTGGGAAACATTTGTAAATATCCTTTAATTGACTGATAAAAAAACCTCAACGTTAGTTTTGAAGTTTCTAATAAACAAACACGAACATGATAGGTTGGCGAGAACATAAAATAAAGGTGAAGGAAACAAAATGAAATCTCATTCTATAATTTCTCTCTCTCTCTTTTTTTTCTTTTATTGTTTATCTTTATAACCTAACTTCTGTATGAAGCAAAAGAAATAATTTATGAATACTATATGGAAAAGGTTTGGACACTTTGCGTGATGCTCGTGGCACAAAAACTGATCATGAAATTGACGAGAATGCATTTAATTAATTCAATGCTCATCCAAACCTTCTCTATCGAACTCCCAAAAGTAAACCTTAGGGATAGCGACAATCAATTGTTTGACGAGGCAATAATAATGACGAAATGATATTGTATAATCAGTTTTAAAAAAAGAGTCAAAATATTTTATATATATATATATAGTATGTTGTGTATAAAAATTATACAAATATTATATATTTTTTAATTACTGAATATAAATAGTTTCTAACGGGGGTTAAAAAATAATATTTGCGCAATAATAATCTTCATAAGCTTTCTTCCTTCGGTTTTTTTAATTTTTGAAATGATTTATGATAAGTTTAGCTTTTTTGCTTTTATTTAATGTATCAACGTAGAAGATGATGTTTGACGAGGCAATAATTTCAATAATATTCTTCCTTTAAATTTTCATTTTTGAAACAAGCTACTATGTAAAGCTTAGCTTTTGCTTTTATTATATGTATTAACGTAGAAGATGATACTCCTTTTAACCATTCAATCTTTATTTATAGTCCGCTTAATAGTTCGATTAATTTAAATTCACAATAATAAATTGATAAAGAAAGAAAAATATTATCTACTAAAGGATTTTCTATTCTCAACTTTTAATAAGAGACTTTTATTTAAAAATGGTGAGATCCTAACAATCTTATCACATCTCTAATGGTATAAATATTTTCTAAATACAACTGTACAATACACTAATTACTCCACGTTCATTTTATGTCTGTCTTAATTTGACGATATATAAAAATTTAAATAAAAAACTTTTAAATTATATATTATTAAACTAAAAATATGTATAATCTAAATATATTTTTTGAAACTTATGTTTTAAATATGTCATGACAATTTTATAAAATATCTTTAAGAACTAAATAAAGATTTACTAAATCAAAACATTCTTTTTAGATGGAATAAAAAGAAAGCAAAGACTATTAAATTTTAATCCAGCTGCAAAACTGAAGTCTTCAACCCCTTTACCTTCTTTTTGTGATGCCTGAGATTTTCACGGCAAAAGATAGTGTACCAAAACCTAGAAGAAACTTACACAATTGATTGAAAAAAACTCAGACATTAAACGTTGTCGTACCATGCTGACTACAGAGGGATTTCTTTCTCTGAGAGATTACTTCATTTCCGGCAAACTGCATAGGGTTTTCCGATTTCCAGCGTCCGAATAAGGTCAAAACTATTAGTCCTAATGATGTTGCAACTATTGAATAAACCCTACCCATATAAATGAGGCAAAACAAAACGAAAACAAAAAAATACGAAGAAAACGAGCTAAAATTCATGACTAATTTGTCACATTCAGCTGAACCATTTTTAGATTCTTTCTGCTCGTATGAGATTGATGAGTTTGAGTTTGATCTTGATAAGTCATCTTCTGTACAAGTTGAAGACGATGATGTAGTTGATGTTAAAGATGAAGTTGAATAAGAAAGTTCAGATGATGAAGAGCTTGCTTTTGATACTGACTTGTCTTTTCTACTCCTCCTCCTCTTGCCTTTTGTTTTCAACTGCAAATTAAACCATGAAAAGATTATGCATAAACCCCAACAACAATAACAACAAAAAACTTAATCGTAATTTCATAAGTCAAATCTAAGAAGGATAGTATGTATCTAAACCTTATTTCTATTTGTAGAAAAGTTATTTTCGATACCTCAAGAAAACATAAAAAAAAACTATAGCAATAAGCAGTAATACCAGCAAGATAAGATAATAAGAAAAGACTTACAGTTGTATTTTCTTTATGATGTTTTCTTGAAGAAGAGTGATGATCAACACCATGCTGGCTAATAAGAGAGTCCTCTGCAACATCAAGAGGTCGAAAACAGAGGAAAAGCTTGTTCTTCATTTGGACAGCTGATTTAGGAGAAAAAACGGAGACGACAGTTTCTGAAGTGTTGTGAATTTATATTAAGGGAGTTGTAGATGAAAACAAGAAAGGGTGCTCTTGTTTGTCAGGTCACAGGTGGTAATTCGGCTGCTTAGGCCGGCGTCTCTCCTATTCTTCTATTTTGCCATTTGCTAGTAAGACATGTCATGGAAAACAACCGACTCACTCTATTATTTATCTCAAAATCAGATCAGAGAAATAAATTATGAACTTCACAAGTATTTACTTTCTTACTCCAATTTGAAGAATTCAAAACACCTAAACAAAATTGCTCCCTCAATCCTAATTTATACGACACATTTATGTTAGAGGGATACTCTAATTTAGTTTAAAATTTATTTTATTCATGATACAATTATTTATACGCATAAATCATATGACTTAGTTTTAACCATAAATTATAGTCTTTTTTTTTTCTTTTCGTAGTTAAACCTGTGCATAATCAATAAGGCCATATGAAATAGAACCGACGGAGTATTATTTGTTAGGATATATTATAAATTATGCATTTTGTTTTAGAATTTTTTATGTAACAATTACATTATACTGATTTAATAATATAATTCTCTAAAACCTTTAATTTTGATATAATTATTATTAGTTGTGTGTGTTGTTTATTGTTTTGATTTATTAAAAGGCGAGATCCTTTTGTGAGTCATATGCCTAAAAAATTGGACAATGATAATACAGATAGGTGAAATAATAATTAGTTGGTGGAATTCATGTCTCGGTTTTGATATTGATGATACACCTTTATGAAAGCGTATAAGTTTTTATGTGTAAACCCAGATATTGAATTTTGTATTTGACACATGACATAAGTTAAAGAAAGTCTAAGAAAAATAATCAGTAAATTGAATTGTCATTAATTTAATTTAATTGATTAATATCGAAATTTCAACATGGGGGTTAAATAAAATTTTATGAAAGAATTTTACAATTGATCGAAGGAGTGTAATTACGAAATTTTAGTGGAATAATTCGTGATTTATTATGTTAGATATTAATTTTAGAATTTTAAAATTATTTTCATAAAAGAAAGCCTTATTAATTAAATTTTGTGGTCCCTAGTATTTAATAAAGAAAATTGAAAAAGAAAACCCAACAGATTTTGGAACAAGGATTTTTAACCCTAAAAATGTGGTGTAAAATATATAACTACACACTGGGAAAAAATTTAAAATAGCCAGATTTACAAGTGGTAATTGAAAAATAGCAACAGTTCCAAAAGTAATCAAAATTTAGCCAATTTTCAAATCTGAACAAAAATATTGTTCAATTCCGGAAATATTCCAGCACAATATGCTGGAGTTCGAATTTTTACATGTGAACTTCCAGCATAACATGCTGGAATTTCATAATGTGATGGAGTTCCAACATAATATGCTGGAAGTCCATACATAGGTGCTTCAATCTCTAGTATATTATGATGGAACTTTCTGTGCGCTGGAGTTCCAACATAATATGCTGGAAGTTCATATACCGGTACTCCAATCTCCAGTATATTATGCTGGAACTTTTCGGTTGCGGCAAAATAATGACTATTTTTCAATGACTTTGTAAATGCTGACTATTTTTCAATTATCAGTCCGAAAACTCACTAGCCTATGCTATTTAACTACATACTGTGTTTCTTTCTTAAATCTTATATCCGATCAAACACAAACATATAAAATGAATAGATTAATCCTTTTCATAACCTAAGTATTGCCTTTCATCACAAATTAAAGGCAATTGATATGGCTGAGTCCAGCTAAGATATCTCGATCTTGTCAAATGCTTAACGAAAAATTCTCCGTATTTGTTATTAGTTTATCAAATATCATTACATTTAGAGGTGGCGGGATCAGAAAATCTCAACTTTAAATCTATTGGTATATGATAGAGAACTAATATCGATTGTTGTTAGTTGGTGTTGTATTACTGTAGATACTCTTGCCATTTGACAAAAAGAAAAATGTTTAGACTCATAAATGAATATTGGGTCATGAACTAGAACAAAATTCTTCTAAATTCAAGAATTTGACAGATCTATAAGTTTTATTGGACCAAAATCCTCCTAAATTCTAGAATTTGGCAGATCTGTAAGTTTCATCAAGTGATAAATTATTGACATCGGCGAAATCAAGATCGACAAAATACTCGAATTACTTAATCTTGGCATATTAATAACATAAAGAATCAAGTTTTAAATTATCCTCATAGTTCCGTACTCTCTTTGTACTAATAATCTTGACGAAAAATAAAATATGTGAGTTGTTTAATGCAGTATCTGTCCAGGAATATATAGTAGTACTATATTTTTCGGATATTTGTGAAGACAAAAAAGTTCAAAAGATAATTTTAATGAAAGAGCAGTCGTAGTCCTAATGAAACTCTTTATAATATTTAAAATAAAAACTATCTACCAAAGGAAGTTTACAACAATTTGAGACAATCCAAATAAAACGGTAATAAGCATAGTTCAAGAATTATCAAGAGAGTTTTCATGCTAAAAAAGTAGGATAGATAAATTAATGTAATTTGTGTAAATACAAAATCTTGATGTGGGTAAATTTCCCCCCCTAAAACGTACTCTATAATCTATATAGACTTCAGTTTGTTTACCAAACTATAAATTAAGTCTAATTTGGTGTATTTAAGATAGTACTAAAACTAATTCAAAAATAACTAGTCCTAACTGGGATGCTCTAGTAATATTTCCTTAGGCCAACTTATATGTTCACTGGTAATCAGCACAATAATCTCTTTCCCTAAAAGCTCATCCTTAGCAAAGTTCTCTGCATCTTCACCATTGAATGTGATTGAATTTTATTTTCTTTCTATAATGTATTGTACACAAACATTCAGTTTGTTTACCAAATTATAAATTAATACAATTTGGGGTACTAATAGAGCTGTCAATACGAGCTAGTCCAGCTTAGCTTATGCGAGCTTTGGCATTTGATGGTTTGGGTTGGATTGGCCCATTGTTACGATAGGCCTTAAAGTTAGCCCGACCCACTCCTATGTGGGTCACAAGCTCCCATGGGCCGGCCCATTATTTTTAAAAATTATTTTATAATTTTTAAATTTTAAATCTAACCTAAAATGCAATATATACGCACACATTTACAAGTCTAAAAACATACTTGTTGGATAGAAAACTTATGCAAAACTTAACAACTTTTGATTTTGATCCAATAGATTACTATAAAACACAAAAAAAAGGGACAATATTTCATTCATAAAAGTCAATACTCAAAACAAACTATTCAAAAATCTTTTCAAGGTGCTCAAGTCATATCCAACACCAATAAATCATCCTCATCAAGCACATTAAATCCTCTTGTAAAACAAAGATGTCTTAAAATCTTTATTTTCATCTAAATCTATAATTATATGCATATTAATTAGTTAAATATTAACAAATAACTCAAATTTTAAGAACAAAAAGTATTTAAATTCACATAAAAATATTATCAGTTTGAGATTGGACTCCTCTTCTTGTTATTTTTAGTTTTTTATATTTTTAATTAAATACGTTTACTAAGTCCACGGGCCGGCGCAGCTCAAATCCGATCAAGCCTCATGGGCCACGTGCCTATTTGGGTCTGGCTTAAAAGTCTCATTTTTTAAATGGATTCCAAAAATTTTAGTCCAATCCTATTAAATTACGGGCTGGCTTGAGCAGGGGAAGCGAAGCCCATATTGATGGCTCTAGTACCTGAGGTAGTACTAAAGCTAAAATCAGGAAAGATGGGGATGCTTTAGTACAATCTTTCTCTGGCCAACTTATTATATCCTTTATTTGATAAGTAATCTCCTTCCGTATAATTGTGCTTGTTTATCATTTGACCTTTGCTTGTAGTTCTCTGCATCGTTAACGAGGGCTAAAGCAGAATGATCCTCCACAATTTCAAGTTTGATATTTGGTCCGTATTAAGAGCTAACTTTGATTATTTACTTTATTAAATAATAAATATCTACTAATGAGTAATGATTTTTATAAGAGATGTGTTAGCTTAAACAATATTTAAATATAATAATTAAAAACAGATTTTGTTTTCTGAACATCTTTAATATTTTATTTCTAATTGTTTTTTCTTAAACAGAACCAAATACACATATCTGCAAAAATTAAATTAGCAAACCTTTCCGACAAACATTAATTTACAATTGCGTTGTATAGAAGAGCTACAAGGAGAATATATTCGTTATTCTCCCTAAAAATATGTAAAAACAAAATTGAAAATAATTTTTAAAAAAATCACTCCTACAAAAAATTTACTGCTGGTACTAATCTAATACTATCCTATAGAGTCACACAAGCTATAGTGTTGAAGTATTTTTCCCGCCAAAATTACTCTTTTCAGGTCAACAATTTAATGTTCTCTGTAATGACTTTCGACTTTGACTCGGACGACTTCAATGCATTTCCCGTTGCTCAAAAAATCCCCTAACTGGATTGTGAATTTGAGGGTTTGAAAGGCGTGAAAATCCGAGTATAGGGACGAAGTGACTTAGTTGAACATAGTGAGGCTGATAAGGAACAGAATATAACCATGATAGTGTTAACAATATGGCCCAATATTTACCAAGAAAAATTGTCATAAAAAGAGCAAAAACAATCAAATACAACAACGAACAAGATTCCTTCTGCTGGTCGCATGATGTTGAAGTATTAGCGTACTTTGACTTTTTCCAATTTGAAGATAACGTCTTTGAAGATTCATATGAAACAGATGTGACTTGGTCTTGTGGAATTCGATTAACTTCCTCAATTTTCATTTCTGGTTCTGCTTTCCTTGATTCATGATTGTCCAACTTTTTGAAGCACTTTTCATCTTTATTCCGATTATTCGTTTTCAATTCAAACTCAAGTTGCTGGATATTTCTCTGTACACCCATACATTTATACATCAAAAAACATTGCCATAAATCAAAAGTACGAGGGGGGAGTGAATTATGTGTTATTTCTATGTTCGAAATAAAATCGTGAAAATAGAAAACAGTAAGAAAAAGTTCCGAGCCCAACAGAAAATTATGTTTCCTTAAGAAATTTAATCCCTTCATAATTACCCAAGGTTTTGAATTAACTCATCCCAAGATAGAACATAATACTGTTATGTAATTTAATAGATATTTTTTATTTGCAAATATGAAAATTGCATCTCTATCTCATACCCTACTTGCGGGATTTCAATGGGCATCTTACTGTTGTTGTATGAAAATTACATCTCATACATCAAGAAGCAAATGTAATTAGCCTTTTAAAGAAGGAATCACATCTTATGAACAATATAAGTAAAATCAATATTTTCACTAGGGAACTACATCTTTTTTGTATGCTAAAAATAAATTTACACAAGTAAATTAATATTTTCAATGAGGGAATTAACCAGAATAAGAAAAATAAAAAAATATCTACAATAGATAAATTATACCCCATGAGTAAATGCAAAATTAGATAAATCGCAAAAATTAAATGATAAATCTCATATTTTTCTAGGCAATGCTTGCGAAATATTTATCATAATTTAATAATAAAGAGATTTATGTTGTATTTAACAATTACATAATAGCACAAAATTTTATGTTATAATAAAAAAATTATAAAAATTAAATTTGATCTCAATTCAAAATTTCCATCAAGACCCAAGTTTTTTGATTTTGAAAGAAAAAAATTAAAAGATTTCAGAATAAGAGAAATTGCTTATTTTATGAAATTTTAAATTTTGGAGGCTCTTTTGAATGTTCTTGTTAAAGATCACAGATAAAATAATAAAATATAGGAAAAAAATATAAAAAGTAATAAACAACAAATAGGAAATTGGGAGGTAGCCAAAAAAGAAAATGACTGGGACAAAGGAAATAAAAAGCACAACAAAAAGAGAAAGTCAGACAAAGTTCAAGATAAATTCGTATTTGAATTTTACACACGAGAAAAACTTTCAAAAAGTTGTCCAGCCATGACACCTTTGTTTAGTTTGCAACTGGGGGCGGCAGGATCAAATATTTAACCTAGTTTAAAAATATTTCTGTACAAATATATGATAATTTTATCAACGTAAACGGGTGTCATACCACCCCACCCTAAAGGATGAATCCGCCACTGAAGAATTAAAAAATTTCAACGTATTCAACTAACGGTAGAAAACCACACATTTGACACTAACGTTTTTGCTACGTAGACTATGCAATATGCAGAAAAGAAAGGAAGAGTGTCTTCAAATTTTCAGACGGAAAGAAAATATGTCTTTCCTGGTGGTGCCTTTTTGAGAAACAACACTTCATTTCCCATTCACGCCTCACAAAACTTAACAATATAGCCTTCTAAATTATAAGTCCACTTGAAGTGTTGACTAAAATTGATTCAGTTGTCTAAGTATGTGTTTTGATTATTAGTATAAAGTACTGAAATGGTAATTAAGTGCAGAAATGTAACAGAGATATGATAGTCTTATACAGAGGTTCAATAAGACTAAGGAATTAAAGGGATAAAAGATAACAATTAACAGGAGAAAAACTAACCACGGGATCTTGAAACGAAATGGCTTTAAGAAGTTGAGGGAAATACTTGTACGGAAAGATTTTCCGACGAGAATTACTTAGAAGTTTGTGGAGGTTCTTATTATGCTTCAAAAATGTAGGTTTTGGTGGAGAAAATAGTGTTTTTTTCTGTGGTTCAAGAGAGTTTGGAGAATGATGATGAGGATCGTCTGTTTCGACGACAGAGGGACAATAACAAAGGCATAGTTTTTTCTTCATGGTTAATAGACGGTGTTTGTCAGTGGTTAAAACTTCACAGGATTTTGCGGAGAAGTTCTTTTTAAAGGGGCAGTTTTAAGTTGTGTGCGACAAATAAGGGGTAAGAAAAGGTGCTCTCTTTTGTTTGGTCACTCTTTGCCGTTGAAATCAACAGTTTCGGGCAAATTGTAAAATTTATTATTACTCCGATTATTATAATTTTTTCTCCCAAAACAAGTTATTGGAAGTGAGTACAAACGTACGTAGATAAACCTTATTTTCATTCGTTTCAACTATTCCAGTATAAAATTAGTTCTCATGGTTTTTGTGTACAGTGGCAGAATCAGAATTTTCACTAAAGGATATCAAAATATAAAGATGTAAATTCAACGAAGAAATCAAATGGTATCAATATATAATATCTTCTATATATTATTAAAAGGAGAGGAAAAAGCCTCCAAATTAAGCCAAGTGGCAACCTCACAATAGGCCACTTGGCAATTTAAGATAAAGTTAGTTAGGTTAGGTAATAATTAGTTTTCTTTTTGAATTTAAATTTTAAAAAATTTAAATTATGCATTATGTGTTATTAATATTTAGTTACTCTCTTTGAATTAACAAATTTGGAGTTTTAAAATTATTCTAAAATAAAAAATAAAAATAAGAAAAACAAAACTGTAAGTTCAAATTAAGGAGTAGTTTCTTCCTAATATGGTAGTCTATATATATAAATACTTCAAATATTTTCTTATATAAAAAATAACTTGATTTCGAATTTATAGAATGAAATATTTGAGTTGAGATAAAATAAAAGTTCATTTGTTTATGGCAAATAATGCAAAAATAGCAATAATTAAGAATATTAGTAAAAACTATGACAAAATAGTAAAATTACTTATCTTTTTATATTTTTAAAAAATTCAAAATTATAATTTGATTTAAATATAATAGTATTTTGATTATATGTAAAATTCAAAATGAAAAAAAAAACTAATCTATTATATTAATAAAATGAGATTTTGTTAATAAAATGAAATTTAAAAAAGGAGAGGAAAAAGCCTCCACACTAAGTCAAGTGACAATCTTACAATAGGCTACTTGGCAATTTAAGACAAAGTTAGTTAGGTTAGGTAATAATTAGTTTTCTTTTCGAATTTAAATTTTAAAAAAAATTATATTATGCATTATATGTTGTTAATAATTAGTTACTCTCTCTTTTAGTTAGCAAATTTAGAGTTTTAAAGAAAAATATAGAAAAAAAGTTATTCAATGACTATATAAGTCCCTTTAATTTAATAATAATTTTATTATTAGGTATATGTAATGACTCGTTTTACGCCCCAATTTATTTCCTTAATTATATTAATTGAAATTAAGTTGAGAAAATGTACTCGAAGAAAATTGGAAAGAAATGAGACACATGGTCTCGTTTGCGAAAGTCTAAGTCACAAAAGTCAACCCGAAATTGACTTTTGAGTTAGAAGGCTCGGATTTGAATTCCGACGACTCGACTAGCTTCGGGATAGTATATATGACTTAGACGAGTGACCGGAATAAATTTAATAGACCTCGAACAGCGTGAGAATTGAATCGAGGAAGTTTGGAATACCGGTTGAAAGGTCGAATTTTGATCCGGAAGTCGGAATGAAATTCCGAAAGTTGCTGTAGGTTCCTTATGTAATTTTGGACTTGCGTGCAAATTTTCAGACCATTCGGACTTCGTTTGGTCGAGTTCGGATCGAAGGATCGAATTGAGGATCCTTAGAGTTCATCGAATTGCTTTCAATGCAAATTCTATAAATCGATGTTCATCTTAGTGTTCCAAAGATTGGAACAAGTTTGAATGAGGTTATAGAGCATGTGTGCATGTTCGGATAAAGTCCCGGGGGTCTCGGGTGAATTTTGAATGGTCAACGGAACTAAATTCGCCGCTCTATAAAGCATTTACCTCAGATTT